>PVIA01005248.1:0-119206 GCA_004024845.1 Tonatia bakeri
AGGGAAGGGAAGGGAAGGGAAGGGAAGGGAAGGGAAGGGAAGGGAAGGGAAGGGAAGGGAAAGAGTCAAATAGTTCAGATAATCAGCAATTTACCTGGGAAAGGCCACTATTTTTTCACTCATTGACTTTGACTTAAGAAAAGGCAAAATAAAAAGACTGGCCAATTGTTTCTTGTATTCTCAGCCCTCTTTCCCACTCATCTGTAACAGCACCCCAGTTTTATGTTGAAGATGTGTATTTCCTAATGGATCAAGTGCTGAGGCCATTATCCAAGCTGGGTCCATCAACTACCTATATGTAATAGATACATTTAAAACTTTAGTAAGATACAATAATGCAACAATATTTTTTCCAACTAAAATTGTATTCATTAGCCTCGTGAAACTAAAATATAAACTCTATAGTCATCTTGAATAACCACTTAGGAAGCTATGGAGAGATGCCCATGGCCTTTCAGACTCTCCATTAGTGTCTACTCAAACATGGCCAGGTTTCCATATGACAACTGCTATTTCCACTCCATATAGCTTCCCATATCCTTATTGCTTGAAATTACTTTATCCTTGAAAAACATCAACTAGAGTGGTCAAGACAAATGTCTTCTTAAAACAGCTAAGGCAATTGGTCTGCCTTAAATGGCACAGGCTGGAATTCCACAGACAAACCACTGTCAGAACTCTCCACTGGATAATTTAAATAGGTAGGCTGTTCATGAGACTTGTGTATAATTTGCACTATGTTGCAGGGGAAAGTTTGTGGTCTCCTGTAGACTATTTTATAACATTTTTTCAAAAAACTTCTAAGAAATATCCACAGAAGGTACTACTTGAAGGTACCAGAATGCATCAGCCTTTGATTAGAGGGGAAAATATTTCTGTTGAAGGAGAGTAAGAAATAGAAAAATATGCAATTTTTAATGGATTAAAGGCACAGTCTACAGTTCATTTTGAAAATCAGATTACAGTGGTTGAAAATTAGAACTAGGGTATACATTAGAGTTAAAAATTCTGGAAATTTTCATGGTTTTGTTTTAGAAGTAGGTTAACTGAACATGGTGGTAAAAAAGTTGATCTGAGAAAAAATATACTCAGTTATTTGGTAAATGATTTCACATAAGGTATTTGCTATTATAAAATAATACCCACCAAAGCCTGAGGATTTAAAGCAATATCCAATATACACTGTTCTTTGCATGAGAGAACTTAACCCATACAAACCCAGAAAAGCAATGGTTCCTAACTCACCTTTGCTTTCATTGTCCTGCCAGTACCACACATGGGTGTTTATTCTCCATGTCAAGCAGAGTCATCCAGGCAAACGCTTTCCTCTGAAATGTCACTTCGAAGTGAAATATGTGACTTGTGACATCTATAAATACAAATACACTTCTAACTAGCTATCCAGATCCCTCTATAAGGGAAAGAGAAAAAAATACATTTTCTATGAATCACCAGAATAAGGCATGAAATGACATATAATCCACAAATAATAGTATTGTTTTGGATCATAAATATTCTAGTATGAAGCCTTCATTAACAAATGGTAAAGAATATGTTATAACTCAGGCTCCTGGAAACTTGTTCTGCTTTAATACTATGTCCCTTCAAATCTAAATCTATAAATCAGTATTAGATAAATAAAATCACAAAATAACCATATTCATTGCATTTAGAAAAGTGTCAAAGTCTTTTTTAATCCCATAGTCTCTAAACAGAAACTATAACATTCAACAATTTGATGGTGTATTTTACTTGATTTATTTTCTATTTTAGCTTTAAAAGAAATCATTGTTGCATTAATGTTGTACATTAGTAGCATCATATAATTTTAGATACTACTTTTCTATTTAATTTTATAATAAACACATAGCACTTTCAAACTTTTGTAAATATGTCTGGGTGGGGTTTCGTTGATTTGTATGTTCCATAGTTGAGAATATGGGTTCTATTTTTGTCTAATTTTGCAGTGAAGTCCTCTAGGCTTAAATATTTTGCACTGATGTCTGAAAATAAAATCATTTTGACTTGCATCTCTTGTGACTTTAGGAGGCAGCGCTCATTCTAGTTAAACTCAGTCTTTCTCTCAAGGATCTTAAGAAGAAAACCTCAATGGCAAAGTGTGAACAAGCAAAAAACTGCCAATAATGGGAAAGAACTATTCCTATGATGTTGCAGTTATCAGAGCCAAGGAATAAGCCTTAGATATTTTGGGACTGGTTTGTCCAAATATCAAATTTGAGGAAGTCTTAAGGTTCACATTTTTTCCTGGATTGGCATGTCTTTGACACTTTATCCTTATATAGAAATGGCTGGACTGGTCACATTTTAAAAAGAAATGGAAGAAAGATTTTCCAGGCCAAATCGAATTTTATGTTTCTGTTTCTCCTAAATTATTTTCAGATGCAAGAAAAAGCAAACCACTCAGGAGAACTGCACACTGCAGTGAAGTTGGAATGCAACTCTTCATCGGAACAGAGAGAGCAAATTTTGGATTACTCAACCACGAAATATGTGAACCACAAATAAGTGTAAATAACAAGTAGACACAACACACACACGCGCGTGTATGCACACACATGCACACAAAGTGACCATCTCCTATAAATTTTCCTTAAAGTAGATTTTTTTAAAAAAGCTCATTAACACCCTAGTAAAAGTATATAAAAATTTCATGTCTCTTTTTATGTTTAAATGATCGGCTTTACAAATATTGTGAATATTCTAAATAAAACAAAAAAAATCCCATAAAAACATAAAAAATAAAACCCATGGAAGTAAGTTTTTAATGATAGGGCATACATAGCCAATTAAAGTTGAAAATAAATTACTATGCTTCAGATTTTCTTCTAGGACCCAGTCCCAAAATATTTCTGTAAAATACAGGAATTTCTAGCATGAATTGTATTTTCCTCCCTCGACCAAACTGGCTTATTTGAGTAGAGGGCAGAAAAAATCCCGAATAAAGGGATAAAGACACCTATTGTCTTTCTTTTAGATGCAAAAAATTAACTCAAAGCTGGGCAATTAAAGCATAGTGGTCCAATATTAAATTGTATTCTTTCTCCACAAAATGTTAAAGATATCTAGTTATACAGAATTATAGATTTTAGTAATATTTTGACTTTTTAATTTTCTCAGATAATTAACATTTTCACTGGTCTATTCAATCTCTTTTAGATACCTTTATAGTAAAAAGAGAAACTTAGTATGAATTCTAAATCTCTTGGGAAACTAGTAATGTCTGACATTTCTTGAATGGTCTGTAGTTTTCAAAGGCCTTATGCTATAAGAGTATATGGTCAGCTCCATTCATTTCTTCTTTATTCTTTTATTGCCTTATGTGTCAAGTACTGTGTTAGGTTTTAGAGATTTCTACATCCATAATATAGCACATATCTATAAAGAGCTTTCATTGGTCTTGAGGTAAACATAATTTAAAAGAGGATTAAGTACTTTATTTTCAAAAATATGCTGGGATAGTTGTCCAGAAAAACTCTTCCATAAAAATAATACCTACAAACACTAAATAAATAATATATTTTTGTATTACTTATTGAGCTGATTAGAAAGTCAAAAAGATCTTGATGGACAGATGGAGAAAAAGTGTGAATACAGAGAAGTGGTCAAGTTTCAAAGTCATTGTTTCCCCTGAGGGCCATACCTGTGGGCCACAGCTACATGGGCAGAGCAGAGAAAAGCCTGGAATCTGTCTAAGGGGGAGATATGAGAGCAAACAGACTACACTAAACCAAAAGTTTCCAAAAGATGGAATCTCAGTAAATGAACTAGGAAAGAGAGATGGGAACAGGGAAATATTCAAAAGTAATAACTTAGGATTTTCTAATACTATTATTGATAAATACCAATTTCTCACAAGAAGATTTAAGCCATACAAGCAACTATGGGATGAGAGGCATGAAAATATCAAACTGAAGAAGCTACAGATTTTGAAGAGACACACACAGGCTAATAAAAATCCTGCCACATTTTTCAAGAAAAGCAAAAAGATAATAAGATTATAAAGATGGAAAAGCGATTTTTAAAAAATCACCAGGCATTTTTGAAAAAAAAAAGATGAATCTGGAAATAAAGGCATGACTCCGAATATAGTAGAGGAACAAAGAAATTAAACATATGAAAAATAGCCAAGCAGAACAGAAGATAGGGAATGTAACTGAAGTTTCAGAAGCAGAAAGACAGGAGAGAGAGATGAGAGCAAGGAAATATTCAAAAGTAATAATTTAGGATTTTCTAATGCTATTATTGATAAATACCAATTATATCTTCAGTAAGTATAATAGATATCAAGCAGAGTAAAAAGAAAAAGAAAAAAAACACCTAGACACATTGCAATGAAACAGCCTAACGTCAAAGACAAAAAGATCATGAAAGAGAGATAAGATAAAATAACTTTGAACAAATAAAAATTAAACTGAAGTGGCCTTTCCGTAACAACACTGGAAGCCAAAATAACTACTTTCAAAGCTCTGAAAGAAAAGCCAACCTAGAATTTTATTCTTAGTAAAACTATCATTTGAGAAGAATCATTTTTTCCTGTTACAATTTTTAAAAGTATTGATAGCTTTTCATCATGTGAATGTGGCTTCATCATTCAATCACTTACTACTCAACTGCTGTGGTTGTACAGCAACTGTTTGCCTCCCTCCCCTCCTACTGCACATAACTTCTTAATTCGAATGATGTTGAGCTTGACCATGGGACATGTTCTGGTCAGTGGAAGTTAATGAACTTTATGCAAACAGATGTTGATTTTGCTGGCCCAAATTATTTTGGCTCTAAAGCTTTGATGACTCACCATAGGGAGCTGCTCTCCTCTCAGCTTAGGCCCCCAAATAAGCACACTTGGAACAAATTTGAACCAACACTGGACCTTGGAGCCTAATCCCATCAAATCCCAATGGAGTGTACTCTAAATTAGCCAATCTCAGTAGATATGCAGACACAGGAACATTAGAATATATGTGTTTGCTGTTGCAAATTACTGTGTTTGGAGTTTTTTTTTTTTTTACATGTATTCTTGTGACAATAGCTGATAAATACAACTGGAACTGGGCCTTGAGATTGTTTTCGTTTTGCTATTACAAATAGTGCTGTAGTGAACATGTCACAACAGTTTTTAATAAAACTATCATTACTCCTTTTTTTTTCTTTATTTTTAAATGGTTGGCACAATTACAGATGTTTTGCCCTCCTCCATCCAGCCCCTGCCCTCCCTTTCCTCCGGCCATCATCACACTGTAGTCTGTGTCTGCGGGTCATGTGTATATGTTATTTGGCTAATCACTTCTCCTTCTTTCATCCAGTTCCCCCTCCCCCTTCCTCTGACAGCTGTCAGTGTGTTCCATGTGTGTCCATGCCTCTGTTTCTGTTTCATGCATCAGTTTATGTTGTTCATTAGATTCCACATATAAGTGAGATCATATGGTATTTGTCTTTCTCTGACTGGCTTATTTCACTCAGCTTGATAATCTCCAGGTCCATCCATGCTGCTGCAAAAGGTAAATTTTCCTTCTTTTTGACAGCATGTAGTATTCCACTGTGTAAATGTGCCACAGCTTTTTTATCCACTCATCTACTGACAGGCACTTGAGTTGTTTCCAGATGTTGGCTATTGACAATAATGCTTCTATGAACATAGAGATGCATATATTCTTTTCAATTGGTTTTTCTGGATTCTTAGGATATATTCCTGGAAGTGGAATCACTGGGTCAAAAGGCAGATGCATTCCTAGTTTTCTGACGAAACTCCATACTATTTTCCACCGAGGCTGCACCAGTCTGCATTATCACCAATAGTGCACAAGGGTTTTCTTTTCATCACATCCTTGCTAGCACCTATTTGTTGATTTATTAATGATAGCTCTTCTGGGGGGTTTGAAGTGATATTATGGTTTTAATTTTCAGCTATCTGATGATTATTGACATTGAAGATTTTTTCACATTTCTCTTGGCCATCTGTGTGTCCTCTTTGGAGAAGTGTCTATTCAGGTCCTTCGCCCATCTTTTTAAACTGGATTGTTTGTCTTCTTGATGTTGAATTGTATAAATTCTTTATATATTTTGGAATTAACCCCTTATCATATGTACCATTGGCAAATATGTTCTCCCATACAGTGGTTTCCCTTTTCATTTTTTTTTTTGATGGTTTCTTTTGCTAGAAAGAATCTGAGGTTTGTGTTAAATATGTCAGCCAGTGGTACACAGCTATCATGTGGCAAAACCATAATTCAGATCTGGGTCTGTCTGATGCCAAAGTCCATGTTCTTCATAAGATGGTACATTGCCTGGTAATGAAATACGTTTCCAATTTTGAGTAAATATATATTAAATTAAGTCTGGTATTTTATAACAGCATGGAATCACTTTGACTAACAACCTAAGTATTAACTGCTTTTTCTTCTCATTTTTACTTAACACTTTAGTACCTTTTATTAGGAGTCAGTAATGTTCACATTATTCATGTGAGACTGGGTCCTAAGGGAGTAATATACATCTTGTGAACAGGCAGACGTACAAATTAGCAGCTGCCAAAAGCAACCATGTGTTTCTTATGTTTGATAATTTAAATGTGTTTGATGTTGAAATGGTTCTGCTACATAGAATTTCCCGGGGCTGGGAGATGAGAAGAAAGGCTAACAACTGTTATCATTACATTAAGAGTTTATTAAGAGAATTTACATACGAAATGTGTCCCAGGCAACAGCAGGATGACATGGGTATCCTCTGTGCAACGGGGCAGGTAATAGGGGTTACACAGGACAGGCAAGATGGATAGGGGTACTGGGATGTGACCCAGCCCAGGTAAGGGGAAATACCTATCATGTTTTCCTGACTATTATGCTTGCCAGGAGCAGGATGACTGCCTGTTCCAGGAACCAGCACAAGCCAGACTGCATGCTGTGGGGTACAGAGGAGAGCTGTTGAGACAATGACTCTTGGAGGGGAATCTGGAGGAAGCAATCACTGTTCTGCCTCTGGTCTGACTGGCAGTCTGGCAGTGCTCAGGCAGTAGTCACATCAGGGCATCGTCTCTCCCCCACCAGTCTACTTAGAACTAACAGTGTGTCATAAATCAAGGGTTATCATTCATTTCTTTACGTTCAGCATAGCTGGACGTCATGTAGCTCAAAAGTGAAGTGAATTAGTTAGAATAATTTCAATTGGCCAAAAAGCATCATCCTTATGAGCCCTCTACAGAAAATACCAATGTTTTTCACTTTGAGCTCAAAAGGTATTATTGCCAAAGGGAGACCTTATGGCACTGGAGATCAATTTGCAAATACAACCATTTCTGTACATAGCCCTTATATTACCTGACTCTACATATATGCATAAACCATTTTGGTTTGTTGTATTGAGTCTCAAAAAGAAAGGCCAACTTAACTGAGTGAAAAATACAGATCTATTTTTTCTTTCACAGGCAAAGTTGCATGCAATAGAAGCTCAAAGACCACTTTGACACCCATATGCACTTAAATATAAGTTAAATTTATGGAATAGAATGCAAAACAAGAGAGGTAGAAAAACAGCCCCAAAAACTAGCAGAGGATGGAGTCATTGTCAAGGTAGAGCTTTCGGAGAAATGTAACCATATTTTCAGTAGTCTTAAAGAAGTATAGAGAGGTAGTGAGACTGGGCTGAGGGTTAGTGAAAATTCAAAATAAAATCATGATAGGAGGAAATAAACCCAGTTTAGATAACATCCAGAATCCTGAGAGAGTTATGAGAGTTAATACAGAGAACATAGGTTGGGTGTCCATGATGGATAATTTTATCTATATTTATATGTGAGTATTATATGTGTGTATGTATATGTGTACATTTTATGTATATCTAAATCTATAACTATATCTGCATCTACTGAGCTGAAAGTGTATCTTTCCACATAATGCTTAAAATATAATCACGAAGGGTTATGCATGTAAGCATACAATTCTCTGAGTTTAATTCTCTTTTTCCAGAGCAAGGTTATGCGTATGCCTCACACATGCCGATGCTATGTCAGGGCATTGCATTAATTGGAACCACTGAATGGGGCACCAGTACCTTTGCCTTCAGGCTCCTCACACATTCTTCATTGAAGAGTGCAGTTCAGGAGCATCTGCTGCCATATTAGAGACACGCAGGGCCAGTGTGGGCTTCGCAGATGTCTCCAACTCCACCCAGAGAAAGCTGAGGCTGGAGGCTGGAGGCCTGGGTCATGTCCAACTATTTCTCAGGCCCGAGGAACTGGTTAAAAACCAGAGTTTATTCACTGAACATCCAAAACCATGAATGTCTGTGACACTTCCCTTCACCCCAGGGATTCTCAGATCTCTTGGTCCACAAATTGTTTGTCCATAAAATGATGTCATAATGAAGGCATCAAGACAGCACTGTCAGCTGACACTCACAAAGGCAGAATAAAATCACAACACTGTCAAACGTCTCCCTGTGTTCCCAGAATCATTTTTGGACAGTGTCTATTAGCCAGATGTGAACTTAATCCACTGTAGTCAGCTAACTCTGGGATGATTCTACTCCCACATTGCTGACCATAATTATTTCCTGCTGTGGGAAAATAATTCACTACTCACTGCATGTGAATCTTTCTTTGACTTTCCTCTATTGGCTGCCGTTGTCAGGTTATGAAATAGTATTTTTTTCAAAGCATGAAATCTGTAAGATCTATATCAATGTAAGGCATTAAATAGAATCCCCAAATTCCTAACATTTATCTAGAGAGAGAATTATTTTTCAGTGTTTATACAATGGTATTTAAGGTCTCAGTTATAAGTCAAAGAAGCTGATTCCCATGGACAATCTAATTTGGCTAAAACCATATGACTAACCACATTCTACTTCATTGAACACATAAGTGGAAGGCAACAAAGGTTCCACCAAACAGCAATAAGCACATGGTGCTCACGCCCAAAGTCTTCTCATCCTTCCTGAGGACCTCACCTATTCCTCCTTCCTCAACAACCAAATGTCACGTGGCGTGTATGACAGAGGTTTCTTCTTCAGCAGTCTCGATGGCTCAAGAAAAATACTTACCTTGTCAAGAAATTTATGTTAACCAGGGTAAAATGTCTGTTGATACTTTTGCATTCTGCCTGAAAGTTCATTAGAGTTTATTTTCAATGAAGGAACTTGGTGCATCTTCTATTATACACCTAGGTCAGAGTGAAATGTGTTGCTGTCTATATTTTTGATGGCCAGAGGCCTCATAAGCCACTTCAGTCTGAAACTGAATTCTGTGCTCTTTCTTACTCAAAAAAAGTAGCTCATAAACTTCTCAGTGACACACCGAGGAACAACATGGATGTGCTCAACATCCTCTCATGGGCCTATGTGAATTTTCAGGTCATCTACAAACTCTCTTGGCAGGTGGTTCGGTGAGTTAGAATCTTCAATGGTCCATCAGCAGCTGTGATTCCCACCCAGTCGTCAGAGGCTGCTGGTGATGTACAATTTCTGAGCAGCTTGCTGAAACTCTGTTCTCTTCTACAAAGTCCATCAGATGCAAGCCAGTGGGAGAAATGACCACAGAGAGAAATTTTAAAGCACTCTCACTGATATGATAAAAATTAACTCATTCACCAAGTCAGTATTCTAAGGCTTTTTTGAACTGAACTCTGTTATGGCAGATGATTCAAACAAGTCAGTGCCAGGACAGGAAGCTGTAAAGTGCTCCTCTTGAGGAGGACACCAACCTGTTCTTGGGCAGCAGGTGAAGCCTGGGGATTGTAGGGCTTGCAGCCAGAATTCTGGTTGCTAAGAGGTCCAGGCACTGTTGTGAAAGTTTTGGTCTCGTGACTCCACTCCACTCCATCTAGCGGAAGAAATCTCTGTGTGGGATGGAAAAGAAGCCAGAGGGTACAGGAGAATAATAAAATTACACTCAGGTCTGAGGTAAGAAGTGGTTGACAGTCCCTGTGGACATAATGGCTTTGAGGCTTCTGAGGTTTGTTGGGTCTGGACAGTTTTGGCTTGTGATATTTGTAAACTTTTATGGCTTGAGCATGCAGAATGGTGAAGGTGAGAGGGAAGAGGGGAAGGAGTTTGGGGAAGGAGAGACAGAGGAGCAGGCCGAAAGAGAGGTAGAGAAGAGTGAAAAGGGACTTGGAGGTAGGGTGGAAGACAGAGAGTTACTATTTCTTGTAACCATTTCCCAAGCACTTAAATTGTGCTCTTGTGTTGAATATTCATGACGCCTTCTGAAATAGATATTTTCTTATAGATTTGGAAAGTCAGAAGAACTATCTTGCCCAGAGCTGCCAAGTTCCTAAGCTGAAACACAAACATGGGCTTGTCTGCTGCTGGGGTTCTGTGTTCCTAACTGCTAGGTCTAGAGGGCTCAGGTTCCTGGGCCTTTGGGAGGATCTTCTCTGAGGGTGGAGGGGGCCTCGGTGAGTAAGGGGAGCTATGTTGTAAGCAGGACACCTTGGCTCTGGAGAGCTCAGAGGAGAGATCCAGAGGTGGGGAATCTGGGAACTGCCTCCCAGCTGCTTTATCTGGGGAGGGGGAGAAATGATGGTGCTTGGTGGTTCTTCTCGTTTCCTTCCAGAGGTTCCTGAAATGTCACTGAGATAAGTAAGAAGACAGGGATTCAGGAAGAGGACTATGTAGAAAAAAAGACCTATATTTGGCTCTACATGTGCCATGGCTCTTAGGAACCAAAGTGTTATAATGTGGGAACAGGAGGCTACAGAGTTCTCAAACTGAGAATTCTTGCTTTAATTGATCAGTCTCATTTTTCAGGCACCTAAAACAGTTTTGGTCCACATCAATGTGTTCATTTGTACTCAGACTGCGATTGTAGTAACAGCACAACTGATGAAGTCCAAGTAGAAGCAACCCTGAAGACAACTTTCAGGTGGAGAATTTTACTTCTCTCTCTCTCTCTCTCTCTCCCTGTTTTATTCTCAGAGTATGAGAACTCTATACCCTTTTTTCTCTCTCCCCATCTCCCCAATTCTCTCTCTCAATAACTGTAGATCTAAAGATTCATTACATTTGTCATTTTTGATGTAATAGTACCATTGTGGAGCTGAATGATGGAGACCATACCTTTCAAGCTATTTCTTTCTCTGCTGCAGACTCCTGTGGAGAAGCTGATCCAAAAATACAAATGCACTGGATCAGTATAAATAATCCAAAAACATAAATGCGAAGTTCCAGTCACTCAGTCATGTTGAGTATGAAGAAACTTGTCCACATCATTGATGACCGACAACACAGAGTAGGTCCTCAGAGAAGTATTAACTCTGAGCACCCACAACAAAACTTCTGGCTACAACTGTACAATCATTGGGATCTTGAAGTACATATACAGTGGAGTTAATAATCTTGGCAATAGATGATATTTTTAGTACTTGCTGAAATACCACAAATGGAGTCCTTGTTTTATCTTACACTTAGAGCTATTAGACCTACTGATCACTACCTCAGCAAATACTGTAGTATCAGTAGCATTCTTGATATAGACACTGAATAAATTCACCCACTTGCTTTCACTCTTAGACAAATAAT
Organism: Tonatia bakeri; assembly: GCA_004024845.1. Classification (NCBI taxonomy): domain Eukaryota; kingdom Metazoa; phylum Chordata; class Mammalia; order Chiroptera; family Phyllostomidae; genus Tonatia; species Tonatia bakeri. The sequence continues at coordinate 11,536 of PVIA01005248.1, forward strand.
CAAGATAATCTAAACCCATGTTTATCAAATTTTATGCTCAAATGACTCATCAGGCAATCTTGTTAAAATGCAGTTAGTCTGCATTTTGATCCAGTTGGTCTGAATGGGCCTAAGAGTCTGCATTTCTGGCAATTTCTCAAATGCTGCTGCTGCTGCTGCTCAGGGCCCCACAGTGGGAGTGGCAAGGCTCCAGAGGATGCGTGATGTGCACTGCAGAGCTCATCCCTGGAATGCATTTTCATGGAATTTAATGGCATGCTCCTTCATGGTAGCCTTGTCCCAACATATGAGACAGAGGTTAAACAGCCTTTTACGTTAAATTTTATAATTTGAATATAGTGCCAACAACCCAAATGCATTGAAGAGACTAGTCTAGGGTAAAATCCCAACTGGTTGTTGCAGCCACACTTTTTTTGTGCATTTTCTGGAGTCTATTTGTGTAATCTGACTACAAAGAACTTTTTTAAAAAAATTGTACACAGTAGTTCTCATTCCACTTGAATAAGAGTGCATTAAAAGAACAATCTGAAGATAGAATAAACTAATATTCATATCAATCTTTTCAAGACTCAATTAAAACAAACAATAAAGAAAGGCCTTTTTCCGGTCTCTAAACCCACAAGTCTGATAAGCAGCTAAGTAGCTGGGGCTATTTCTCAGTAGTCATCTTCATAAAACGCATCCCACGCCCCAACATGCTTTCACGAAAGCATCCCAATAACTGCACTTGCTTCCTTCCGTTGTTGTGTTACTTAACACACACGCACAGCCATGCACACATACACATTCCTGCACATTGTCTGGAGGTATTCGTTACACACATGTCTCATCATCAGCATTTTTCTTTATTTTGGGTTCAGGCACACAATACTTTTCAGATTTTTTCAATAATATGCTGAAAGTGAATTAGGCTTTTATATGATCTATGGATTATGTTCTTCCAGGAACTGCCAATTTCACTCTAATAAGATTCCAGTATGCTGAGAAAGTTATTCCAACTAGAATGTGATGAAGGGACGAATGTGGCTTCCATGCAGGGCATATTTCAGCTCTTTCCAAACAGCATTCTTGTAGAGATTAGAGGATAATCTGGCATCCAGACCCAGCCAATTAAAACAGTAATTGAAATGGCTGAAAATGTTTTCCTTGGCAAACATTGGTTATTTTGCTTCATTTTGGGTTTCCTTGAATAACAAAAAATAGGGTCAATCATAAGACTCCTAATTTATTTTCTTGGTTATCTTTCCTCTTCAAACTAAAAAAAGGGCTGCTGGGGAGTTTACAAAACTGCAAACTGTGGTATGAGGTGGTATGAAGGCCAGCGTGGGAAAACAAAGTCATTCTTAAGCTAAAATAAGTAAAACTCCTGTCAGTGTAGAATATGTGGGAATTTCTGGTTTGGGGTAGAAAGGGTAAAATGGGGAAAGGAATTCAAGAAGAAATAAAAAGTACGGAAGAGGCACTTTTGTAAAATGTAGATGTAATTTTCACCAGATTAATAGGTACTTAGAAACTGCGACATAGTTTTAAGATACCTGAGATGAAGAACTAAACTATCAACTTCATGTGACATAATTCTCTTCCACTGAAGGCATTTGTGTACCGTTAAATGTTTTTCATTATTATCTCTAGGGTGAGAGGGCATCTGATTCTTAACACTGGCCAATTTCCATGGTGTAAACCCTGCTACCACGGCTAATTTCAGTGTACCAACTTGACATCCCTGAATTCAGAGCTGGGAAGAGACATGCACAGTCAACTTTTACGAGTCACTGGGAGCTGCTCCAGCACACTGCCGACTGAAGTTGTAATTCTACAAAAAAAAAAGGACATACATGAAAATGCAGTCTAGATTGACATCCACTAGAAATACGGAGAGAAGAAATTAATAGGCAAAGATCATCATTTCACAAATTAATCAATCTAACTTTTTCTGAATGAAATGGTAAAACTTGAGAAGACCTGAATCAAAGGACTGATTTTAAAAGAAACACACTTTTCTATGTCAATCCATGCTTTTCTTTTTTAAAAACTTATGATAGGCTCAAATTCTCAATGAATCTGCTTTAAAGAGGTCTGAAATTGGTCACTGTACCCGTTTTGTCATCCTTTTCTAATTAAGATTTCAAAATACCATATACTAGTGGGTCTACCTCTAAATATTAGGGTCACATAGGGAGCTTCCATAGAGCATGTGGTCTTTGATTCTCCCGCAGGCCTGGCTGAATTAGGAAAGCTTTGGGTGGGGCTTGGGCTGGATACTTTTGAAAATCTCCCCAAGTGTTTAATTTGCAACTAGGGCTGAAAACAATAAGCTATATATTTATTTGTCTGTCTTTTCATTGAGATTATTTTGAAGGATGGCAATGTTCCATTCTATTAAATTGTGAACTCTGGCTGGACCACGTATATTAATTGTTTTCCTCTCTTTATTTCTTCTCCTTTCCCCATAGCACTGGCAAGTATCATCAATTAAAAAAAAAAACACTTTTGATTAAGTTTTGAATAGACTAGAAATATAACCTCTATACATTGAACTCATACTTATTCATATTTTCTTATTTTAAGTTTATTTTTAATTAGCACAACTGCATGTGCTAATTAGTAATGATTTTTAATTATTACAGACAACACATGCAGAACAAACCACCCTTTTACTTAGAAATGGAAACTAATTATAAATTTGATTTGAGTGATTAATTCATGGGATTTATCTACATACATGCCAATATAAATATTAGTATAAAGCAAAGTAAAGAATAAATATTCCCTCCTTTTAGAAATTGTAAAGTATATTTAATATATGGGTGAGATTTTAATACTTTCCTGGAAGGGCAAAGTATATGATGTTATGTTAAAATTTTATAGGGTTAATTTATTAGCACAATTCTTTAAAAACCCAAACTATTCAAAATGAATCTGACCTATTTTCCAAACACACAGTCATCATCATTAATGGCTGCATTGACCAGACTTCTATCTATGAATCTTGGAAAGCCGCACTCCATGTGCAGAAATCTATGCCACCCCTAGGCATTGCAAGAGAGCCAAGAACAGCAAGCAGCACAACAAATAGCAGCTGTGGCTCTTTGCACGTGTGGTACCGCTTAGGCTAATGCCCAGGATATCATATCTTTGTCCAAAAGGTGCAGCTGCACCAGCTGGCAGCTTTTGAAAGTGGGAGAAAACAAGGAAGAAACTGGCACCAATCCTTCCCTCTGCCCACACTCCCTCAGTCCCAGCAGCGCTACCCCAGGCAGGGTTCGCAGACAGCCATGGCCAGCATTTGCAGACGCTGTAATATAATTCAGCCAGAGATCAGGTACCATCACTGGATTCTGTCACTGGTAGGCCTTCTGTGAAGGCACACCAGAAATGAAGCATATTAGTTCACTAGTGCTGCGTAACAAATCACCCCACATACAGGGTCTTTAAACAGCAATCATTTATTATTGCTTACACTTATGTGGGCAGGATTGGGTTCAGATGATCTAGGCTGGGCTTGGCTGGATGGCTTTGTTTCTCACTGCAGTTTTGTGGGTTGACCAAGGTAACCCTGGCCTATGTGTGGTCATTCATTCTGAGGCTCAGGCTGAAGGGGCATGAGCAACCTGGAAGGAAGCGATGGCGGAAGCACAAGGGTGCAAGTGGAAATGCAGGGCTTTTCATGTCGAGACTTGCAACAGAACAGGCAAGTTGTCGCTTCTGCTCATATGCTCTTGACTCAAACAAGTCATGTGGCCAAGTCCAAATTCAAGGAGGCAGAAACCACCCTCTGTCCATGAAGAGACTGTGACAAAGGTGTAGACATGGGGACAGATAAAGAATTATGTCCAACAAACCAATCTACCACACATGAACCTGTGAGTTTTCTGGAAAAGATCAATAATATTGATAGTGATGATATTATGCTAATAATAATAGCAGCTATCTTTTAAGTTTACAGTAGCCCAGGAATTATATTATTCCAAACTCTCTCTCTCTTTCTGTATCTGTACACACACACATGTGTATATAATCTCATTAAATCCTCACAACAATCCTGTGAAATGAGTGCTACTGTATTTGCATTTTACAGACTAGGTAACATTGTTAGGGAAAGGAATTATAACCAAACAATAGAAAATTATTAATTTAAAATAATAGCAGTTGCTAATTTTCTTAAACTACTGAAATTATTATACAGGCATATTAGGTTGATTATGTAAGGTAGCTTTGGGATTTCTCCTCTGGATATTTCCTGTCTTGGGAGTCATTACAGACAGTCTCAACCATTATGCCATGGTTTTTAAGGACCAAGGAAAAGAATGTGTTGTGCTCATCACTGGAATTTACCTATAGAATGCACGTATGAGTAGAATTTGGCACCAATGACCTCCGTAATAAACTAGCAAACACTCTTGGCTCAAAAGAAAAAAAAAGAAAATTAAAATGCGATGAGGAAATATCTGGATGAAATTCTGATGAGAAATTCACTCATCTTTTCCCCTTCTATTTATTTTAGGTTTGAAGCTTATGGAAATCTATCTATCAACAGACCTCGGGGTGGGCATGTTGATAACGGTAATTCCTTTGTCCATTTGAATCTCTGAGCTCATTGGGAAAGACTGTTCCACAGAAAGAGGAGACGTAGAAGTCATTCTTGTTTCTCTAGAACAGGTGGGTGACGTGGCGACTGGAACAGACAGCAGACAGCAGATTTCACAACAGCTTCTGGGAAACTGTCTGCAAATAGCTAGCCCCAGTGCCGCTGGCTGAGGCCGAGGCTGAGGCTGGGGCAGGGAGCAATGGGGTGGTTTCTTGTGACTGGCAATGTCCTGAGTTCCCCAAAGGTCACAGAGGTTTGCCCTAGCCCTCACTCTCCAGTGGACTTCTTTTCAGCTCTTACTTCCCTATCCTAAACCTTCTCCTGGTTGAAGTAGTAAGTTGACTACTGTAGTTGATTAAACCTATTTCAGGTGATGAGTGTTAAAAGCTTGTAAACATAAATACATCTAAATGTATAGTATATTTGTTCAAAGAAAATGATCTGTGCAAAATATTCTCAGAACTTAAAGATCTATAAACCAAAAATAAATATCTTAACAGTCAAGGTTATAAAATACTGTTAACGAAGTTGAGGATATTAGCCAGGCACAAGAGTTGTGAAGTAACAAAAGAAAAAGTACACTTTACCTTGCAATAATGAAAGGTTATTCTTGAGTTTATCTTCAAAATGTGCATCAAAGAATGTTTTCAAAACACTCCAAAACCATTACTAGAATTAAAAACTAGATGTGCCGGTCTTGAATCACTTATTAATATCAATCAAGAATAACACATATGGAAACTAAAACTCCTTTATTCTCTCTCTGATTTTATTAAGCAGTTATTTCTTGACAACCAATGATTGCCAGGCGGTATGTAGATGCTGAAGAAAGGCAGTAAACAAAACAGACAAATCCCAGCTCCCACAGAGCTCTGAAAACGGGAATTCTAGGGTGTAAGCTTGCAATTTTAAACAGGGTTGTCAAGGTAAGTCCTCTTTAGAACGTAGTATTTGAGTGAAGATATAAAGAGAGAAAGGAATGAGCCATACAGATAATGAAGATGAGATTTTTCTAGGTGTTGGACATTGTTTTTGCCAAGAACCTGAGTCAGGAATGGGCCTGGAATATTCTAGGAAGAACAGGAGGTTGCTTGGCACAGAATTTCTCTGGGGGGGGGAGAAAAAAAAAAGAATACCCTATTTAAGAATTAAATCAAAGGTTGCTAAATGGGAAGAGAGGATACAAGTGTTTCCAGTTATTTGGCTTTTAAAAAAGTATAGCTTATTAATTTACTTAGTTAAGCAGCTGGGTGGGTGGCTAATTTTAAGGAGACAATATATGCACATGGTAAGTTTGCTAATTTTCAATAATGCAAAGGAAAGTATGTTGAGAAATAAGCTTCTGCCCTGATATATCCAGAGTTCCAGCTCCCCACCCCAGAAGAAACAATGAACCAGGTCCCCTATGTATTTCTCTAGAGACAGTCTATGTTTTTTTTCTATTATTTACTCTCCCAGTGGAGGTAATTTGAAGAAGTCAGAGTGTGTGTTTGAGACAACTGGACAGAGTTTGCTCTCATAGGTGCACCTTCACTTTGTACTGTAACTGTAGGCCCCAGAAGGGGATGGCAGCCCGTCATGCTCATCCCAGGTGGGTGGAGTAGGGCCTATCTTGTGAAGTTACCAAGTCACCTCTGAAGAAGCTACCTCCATGAGGCCACAGTTTATTTTGAGAGGTATTTCTGCTCTCACGTCCAGAGGAAATACCACGGCTGCTGTTTCTAATCTGTCATTCCCCCCCAGGATAAGGAGTGACTTCACTTAGCACTTGAAAACAGGTATAAGGAAGTGGAAAACAACAAAGCTATAGGAAAATTAATAACAATAATAATAATAATAGAAATTTTCTGTGCTTCACAGATGGACACAGGACGTTCACAAAATGTCCTTTGGTAAAAGTTAGAAAGTTCAGGGCAAACCAAGATTTTCCTCTAAGTGCAGCCCAAGTATGTGTAACCTCTACTTCAGGCTTTCAGGTGTTTCCCTTGCAGGTAAACCAACAGCATTCCATGCAACTCTCTTGTATGTCTTCAGTATTGTAGCCAATCTACTGTTTCATCATGAGCCTGACAGTCTGTTCTGCTAAGAGATATACTGCATAATTTTCTAAATGGCAGGAAAAGTGTCTTCTCATCATAGTCTCTACTCCTCAGTCTTAGTATGATACAGAAAAGGACGCTTTATTCTTTGGAAAGATTCTTATGACCCAAGAATTGCCATCGTTCAATCATCTCTCTTTACAATGACTAGTTTGCATTAGGTTTTGCAGCCTTGGTAATCCCAGATGGTGCTTCTATTCCTTCTCCTCCTCATCATCATCTTTACTGGATAAAAGCAAGAATGCTATCAATTGATTTAACTTTAGTTTTTTTGTGTGTGTTTTTTTTTTTAAGTCAGTGGTAAAGTGTCTCAAGCTTCTCAATGCCACTGGCCCGCAAGTTCTGGGATAATGGTTGTTCTCATAGTGCTTAGAAGTGTGCTTAGAACTTATGTGATGGTTAATTTTATCTGTCAATTTGGCTAAGCCATGGTACCCAGATATTTGGTCACACATTATTCTAGATGTTTGTGTGAAGGCATTTTAAAACTGAGATTAACATTTATATCATCAGACTTTGAGTAAAGCAAATTACCACCCACGATACAGGCAGGCCTCATCCAACCAACTGAAAGCCTTAGCAGGAAAAGACTGACCTCCCACGCTGCCAGCACACCTCCTTTAAACTCGAACTCTGTTTCTTCTGTGGGTCTCTAGCCTGCCACCCTACCCTGTAGATTTTAGACTTGCCAAGCTTCTACAATCATATCATATGAACCATTTCCTAAAATCTCCCGTACTCTCTCTCTCTCTCCCTCTCTCCCTCATAGCACATGCACACACAGGCATCCTGTTAGTTCTGTTTCTCTGAGAACACTGACTACTACAATGTAGTAGGGACAGAGTAGTTACAAACAGAACTTGCTGAGTGGATGAACCACTAATTCATAAGCAATATTTCTTCAATGACCACATTTTGCAAGTGTTCAAATTTTGATGTGAAAATAATCATTAAAGCTCTTTTGTACAAACTCCACAATTTATAAGTAAAATTTAACTGTTGAGACTCTTGCTTATATTTTCTGGATGACCCGTGTTGGTGATATCTAGCTTTCTATAATGGGATAGGAGAGCAATGATAGTTTTATTTTAAATTCCACCAACCCACCACCATGTTTCCAACACCATTCCACAATGAAATTGCTTGGGTTTAACCACCCTCTAAAATCCAACCTGGGATTTTGTTCCCAGAAAGAAGCCTTTCCCCCAAAAACCTCCATTTTCTGGAAAATAGTTGTTGTATATCACTAGAATTTCTTTGCTATGCTTGATATAAATGGCCAGTTATAGCTGGCAATGATCCAAGGAAACATTAGAAATATAACATGTAGCTCAGGGTTTATTTGTGTCTCCCAAACTCAACTTCAACACACACACACACACACACACACACACACACACACACACGGCTAAAAGTGCTTATATATGGAAATGTTTTTCCTTGCTTTATCTGAAAAGAACAGCAATGGAAGCAAGGCCACAGTGGTTTCTAAACTGGGCTGAAGTGAGACTTGTTTACTAAGAGGCCATCTCTGAAATTATAATGTGTATTTAGTTGTGTACTGGTGTTTCCAGTTTTCTCATTATCCCAACTATTTTTTAACCTAAAAAAATGACCTAACTTTCCTCTCCTTTTACATTCCATCCCTTGCTTGTCTTCTTTGACATGTAGCCACTGCAAAATTTTACTACTAACTCTCTTATTTTGCTCTGTAAAAATGTTATTTACTCTTATGCACACATACTCTAGAAGAAACTTCTGGTCCCAGCAAACTTTCATTTCATACCATTTAACTCATACTCTGATACAATCTGAACAATCAAATCGATTAGGGGTAGTGAAGACTTTTGAGAAATAAGTAAATAAATGTATTAAGGATGTTGAGGTACAAATGCTATAATTAAAGTCCCTGAAAACAGGTTAAGAGAAAACTATGGTTCAGTAATGGTATTTTTGGCTCCGTCACTTGTTCTCATCCTAATCTTCCATAGCTATTGTCCTAGCTGGACTTTCTTCCCAGCACAATCAATCTAGACCATTTATATGTAGTTCTTTTTTTTCTTAAGCTGAGATTGAGGATATAAAGTGAATGTACTCATGGGTTAAGACTTTGACACTGCCAGAGGCCCAGTTTTCTGGGGACGATACCGTAACCTGAACAATGGATTCCATTTCTTGGAATTCGAGTTGTTGACTAATCAGCAAAAAGGATATTTGGGGTACAAATGGCTTTTGGAGCCCCTTAAACCAAACCAATGAAGAAACTGCCTACTCAGACTGCCTGGGAGTCCACTAAAAGTATGATTATGTTAGATGCCCAAGAAAAAAATCTGAAAAACATTAAAATAGGTAAGAGAAGAGATGTAGTATTAATATCAGCTTCAGGTGAGAATTTTGTTACTTAATACAATTATTTTACTTCCTATGTATTAAAAATGTTGGCTTCTAATCTCATTCATAAGGAAGTGAATTTGTGAGGTATGACCACTTGTGATCTACAGCAGGGTTGAGGAAGCCCTTCTAATGGAACTTCCATGAAGAAAACAGGAATGACAACTGGATTTCTATGTGAAATGGACAGATTACCTTCCAAAGCAAAAAAGAAAGGGAGGGAGGGATTGTGGGAAAGAGAGAGGAGGAGTAAATAAAAGGAAGGAGGGAAGGAAGGAAGGAAGGAAGGAAGGAAGGAAGGAAGGAAGGAAGGAAGAGAAAGAGAGAGAGAAAGAAATTACAATTTAGAAATTAAAGTTGTTCAATGTCTTCTAAGATCAGGCAGCACTATCCACTTAAAGGATTATAAAAAGAGAGAGAAATAAAATTAGGCAGAATTTTGCACTTGGAGAGATGAAATAGAACTTTTTCTAAGGGAAGTTAATAAACTCAAGATTAGATATCAAAGAAATTCCTGAGTTTGAGGAGAAGAAATATATGAAACAGATTTGTTTGGGGAGTTTTGTGTAAGCCTCTGGCATTGGGCTAAGTGAAGGAAAAAGTTGTTGGATCTTGAATTTAATTTTTAAATTTTTTTCATAAGTAGAAATGAGCTCATCTAAACAGCATTTCCTCTTTTGCGCTTTGCCTAAACTGTCCTCTTAAACTGTACTATTTAGCCACACCATTTCCCAGGGATTCTCATGTTTCTGTCTCAGCACTGCTCATGAAATAAACAAAATTCTTATAAAATGGAGCTACGTCTTAACTAGATTTCTATGATTAGTAAAAATAGGGTATAGTCAAGTCCACTGTGCAGGGAGCTGGGGAGGTCTGTGTCATAGGCCCCGCTCTTCCACTGGCTCTCAGGGACCCTTTCTGTGCCGAGGTTTTCTCAGCAGTGAAATAAGAGCAATGGAATGAAAAACTCCTTGGTTATCTTCCAACCAGGAGAATCTGACTTTGTTATGTAAAAGTGGCCTGATCATAAATAACAATCTTAATAGCAGTGAGTAATGCATGGAGTCACTTTTCAACAACTTGGAGAATCTTGTGTCTTGATGAAAGCCTTGGAAATCATATGACCTTGTCCCTCCTCTCCAGTCAGAACCACATCTTAATCATTCAGATATGCTCTTCCAAGCTAATCTTAAAGATTCTCCCCAAGGGGCCAACTTCACAACTTCTTCTGTAGCCTTAATGCCAGATCTTCTTTATGTCTGGCCTGAGTCTCCCAGCTGGATTTGCAGCTTATTTTCATGTATTCCATCCTGAGCAGAGAGAGAATACAATGGGGGCAGACCATTCAAGTGCTATCTCTTAAGAATCTGAGCCATGGTAAATTTGTTTGTACTGGAGTTACTATGGCCTTACAGTGCATTCCAGTGAAATGATAGAGGCTGACCTCCTGATGGAATGTGCTCTTTCAGGTCTAAAATGACTAGAAGATAAAGGCTAACAGGCTGGCAGAAATACTGAGCAGCTCCTGATAGTGGACACAGGGAAGGGCATTGTTTCTTTCTGTGACCAGTCTCCTAGCAGCCTAGCACACAGCAGCTCTTGACATAGTGCTCTCTGAAACTGCAAATTTTGAAATCTTAAGCAAATTCTTCCAAGGTGAAATATGGGCTCAGGGAACTGTGCTCAAAAATAGGGTAGAAGGGAAATCTTTCCAGAAGTACCAGTGCTTCAGAGAGACACAAAAAATTGATGGAAGGGAGCCTAATAATGTTGTCTAGACCTACCTCCTACTTTCTCAAGGGTGGGCTCTTACGATGCCCATTTTATGGACAAGGCAGATAAAATGGAACCATATCCCTTTCTATAATGAATTCACTGAGAAACAGACAAGCTAACAATATAAGCTGTTTAAGAAGGAACCGTGTAGGATTTTGAAAAGGAAATGAAAGCTGGTTTACTTTGCTGGCACTCACCAAGTCACCAGAAAGAGCTCTCTTGCTCACTTTCCTTTCCCTCTTGGTTGTGTGGGTGTCCTGGGAGAGGCCTGGAGGAGGAAGAAGTGGTATTCCCTCAGGATGGGCTTCCCCAGCCTCCTCCGGAGCAGTCCAGGTTTGTGAATCAATGCCCAGACAAGCAGTGGGGGTGGGGTGGGGTACCCCTGAGGCCATGATTAAGAAGGCAACCGTCTGTCAACAGAGGCGCTCAGCTGTATTTGCAGCACAGCTTCCTCCCAACTGACTCATTCAGTGATGCCACAATCTAATGTTTATGACCTAACAGTTGATCACCATGGAAGCTGCACAGACCTTTGACTGTTGAGGAGAAAAACCAGAGGAGAGATTCTGAACAGTTAAAAGAAAGAGAAGAAAAAAGGAGACCCTTATTCATTGAGACCACATGTTAAGACTGAACATCCCATCCCTCCTGTGCACACTTTCCACCGGCTGCTCAAACTGAGATTGGGATGACTTCGTGCCTATTAGAACCCAAATAAGGATTCAGGGAGACCAAGTACAAACAAATAGCATGGCATTTAGAAATGAAGAGCAAAATGTAGCAGGGAAAATGTCTATGTAGCAATTTAATGAGGTTTGGATTACAAGTTCTGTTTCCTTACCTTTTTGCCAGCATGTGGCAATGGTTTTACAAGAGAAAGAAAATGTGCTATATGCCAGGAAAATACTAAGATCCCCCAAAACTCAGCCTTACAAACAGTTCTGGTATATTCACACACCGGGAGTGTAAGGATAAACTTTCTGGTTATTCCACATTCCCCTCCCCAGGAAAATCAAAGCTAAAATGAAAAAAGAAAGCCAGTGGAATTAAATGACCACTGTTTCAGTCAAGATCATCATATCAAACACTGTGAGTGTCAGGGGCCTTGGCACAGATGTCCTAACTAGATGAGGACTGCGGCGTGGTCAAGGTGAAGTGAGTCTGACTTCCTGGCCTGCCCTCCCCAGACTAATAATCAAAAAGAACGGCCCTTCTCCAGCCCCAAACAGCCCTGTATGAACAGTGTCTCCCAGTAGTGGTTGTGGTTCCAAGTAATGTGAAAGTCTTTTTATAACTGTTGAGGTTTAATTTAAAAGGAAGCTCAGAATCAGCGGTAAAGGGAGGGGAATGTTGTGAACTACAGACCATCTGAAATGGGGAAAATCATAAATACCAGAGTGTCTGATTATTTGAACGTCTCTTGAAGTCGAATAATGAACCTTCTTCATGTTCTGCTCTCCTGGACTTGGCTCCCTCTGACAAATTTGCAGGCATCAGGGTCTGTCTGGAATTCATTCCAAGTTGGAGGGATATTTTTTCCCTTGACATTTTGCAGCTGAGACAGCCCTGACCAGGAAGCTGAAGAGCGTAACATTACCAAATATGTCCTTTCTCCTGCCCTTATATTTTATTTCCACAGGAAAAGAAGGCAGACACTGGCCAATGAGAGGCAGCGACAGCAGGCAGCCCCTACTGGCAGTGGGGAGATGGATTGGATGCCATTTTTCACACACAAAGAGAAACTATTCTTGGTACCACCTGTTAAAATTTGTGCTACACTGAGGAAGAAGTCTGACAGTTTGCTACAAGTTGCCCAGCTGTTTTAGGGGAATTGGTCTCATTTTCTCACACAGGCCTTAAGAAAGCAGGCAGTGTGGCATAGCGGAAGGAGGCCTGGGACAGGAATTAGGAGTGAGGTGGCCTCTGTCACCAACATGCCTGTGCCTTTGACCAGGTCATTGAAACTCCTGGGGCTTCAGATTTTTTACTCTTTGTCAAATGAAGGTTTGACCCTGGCCAGGTAGCTCAGTTGGTTAGAGTGTCCTCTCAGTTCACCAAGGGCGTGGGTTTGATCCCTGGTCATGGCACATACAGGAAACCAATAAATGCATAAACAAGTGGAACAACAAATTGTATGTGTGTCTCTCTCTCAAATCAATAAATGAAGAAAATGATGGTGTGGGTGTGATGAGCTCCCGGATCCTTTCTGGTTTCCCAAGACTTGAGTCTCTAAGTTTTTTGATCACATGCTTCAGTCACTAAAATAAATTTGAATATCTGTCTAGATATGTATGTGGATGTTTGTGTATGTATACATACAGATATGTCCTTCTTTATATTTTATTATAAATTTAAAATACATAAAATACAAATTAAAAAGGAATGTAAAAATGTAAATTCTAATATTTTTCTCTCCAAACCTCAACAGTTGACACACAATACTCCCTGGGGCTCATTCTCCTTTGAAGGTCACTGCTCTAAGGTTCATTTCAGCTCTGTATTTCTTCATGTTTATAAGATATTAGTCTTAAACAACCATTTCCACAGGGGCTAAAAAAAAAACCAAAAGTCAGGGAAGAGGCTACAGATTGCATACCCTTTGCATATTAAATATGTATTTATGAGATAAGCTAATGGATAAAATAAAAACAGAGGTATGCATACATGGAACAGACTAACAGCTATCAGAGGGGAGAGGATAGGAGGGACTGCATGAGAAAGAAGATGACAGGATTAGCCAAAGAACATATATGTATAACCCACAGACACAGACAACAGTATAGTAATGGCCAGAGGGACGAGAGGGTGGGGGCTGGGTGGAGGCAGGCCAAGGGGAGGAAAATGGGGATAACTGTAATAGTGTCAACCATAAAAACAAAGAAAATAAAAACATACCATCTTGGTTAATGTTTTAAAAGAGAACAGTGACAGAGAAATTTCTTCATGGGGAAAAGCAGCAGTGTAACTTCTTAAACTTATTATAAGTGGCAACTGATAATCAGGTCAGGGAACAGTAGAGATTGGGATAATCTGGGCAGGTCTGTCCAGAAAGTATCCAGCCGAGCAATATGAAAAATAGAGGCATTTATTGGAGAAAGTACAAGAAATATTGTATAAAGAACAATGACACCTCAGTCCCCTTCCAAGCAGGCAGCTTGAGCCCTCACACAGTTCTCCCAGTGTCTCCTCCACTGTTCAAAACACTGTGCAAAATCCTTCATTGGGATCATCATCAGCTGCCTGCTACACCAGTATTTTCCTGAATCTCATGGAAATTTCTTCCTTTTCAAAGGTGATTTTAGTTTTGGGAAAAGCCAGAAATCACAGGGCGCCAAATATGGTTCATTGGTAGTAGTCTGAATCAAGTGATCAGCAACTTCAGCACAATGTTCCTTCTGCTCTGGTAGCAGAAGCCATTAAATGAATATTGCCACAACACATTTCATGCTGAGATCGTGAGCCAAAAATCTTGGGCACAGTCGTTTTTGGAAATCCAGATCAGCTTCTAGTTCTCGCACTGTCAGTCGCTGGTCTTTGTGGATTGCAGCCTGTACACGTTCAACATTCTCAGTGTTATGCTTGTTGTAGGAACTTCCAGAATGTGGATCACTTTCAAGAGATCCTCAACCATCTTTGAAGCATTTGTGCCACACTTTTATTTGTGCTGCACTCATTGCATCATCCCCCAAAACCTTCTGAATCATCTGAATACTTTCCATGGAGGAATGTTCAAGCTTAACACAAAATCTGATGCAGATTCATTGCTCTCCTCACTCAGTCATTTTGAATGTGACAGCCACACAGTACACATGCTCACTCAACAGCAGCCTCCACCCCCACCAACTAGTACAGTGAAGTCGTCATTGTTCACACGTGCACATTCCAGTCCACTCTACTTGGCTGCCAGGTTACTTCGATGTCACACAAACCATTCTTGTTAGATTAAGAACAGCTGGATGTTTCTGGACAGACCTCTTGTTCAAAGATGGAAGCGGCTTCCCAGCTTCAGTGGGCTGTCATCATGAGGGACGGAGGCCTAGCACTGCCAAATGTGATTGTCTAAGAGAATCAGGAGAGCTGTATTATAATGTGAAATTAATTTATCAAATTAATGTTGCTCAAAAATTTTGAAACCAAGTATATGATGATGATGGGCTACAACCAGCTAATGGGCAGGCCCTTGAGGATCTCTGGTCTAATACTCAGCTGATTTAGCTCTATAACTTTTTGTGATAATACCAGCACTTTGCAGTCAGAATCTAAGCCCTGGGCAGGGTGATGATGTATGTGTAAGACAGAAAAACATGATATGTCATTTCATTAAGATCATAATATTTTTCTTAACAACTTTTCAAAAGGGGCCAGTTCTTGAATCCTCTTCAAGCTGCCCCTTCTAGGTTTTGTAATAAAAATAAGGAAAATGTTACATTGCTCTTTATGTATCTGTCACATTTGGATATGGAAAATATGGGTTATTTTTAAAATTTCTTGATGTTTTTCTAAATCAGAGATTGGCACACTTTTCACAGATAACTGTCAGTAAATATTTAGCCTTTGCAGACCGCGTGGCCTCTGCTGCAACTACTCAACTCTGTGGCTGCACAAAAGCAGCTGCAGACAATACAAATGAATGAGCCTGGCTGAGTTCCAATAAAGCTTTATTTATCCAAACAGACTGAGCCGGATCTGGGCTGTGGGCTGTACTTTATCAACTCCTGTATTAAATCATAAGCTCTTCTAAGGTGTAACCTGTGTCAGACTCAGCAGTGTATCTTCAGACCACATAATTGTGGCACAGAGGAGGGGGCACTCCATGAACATTTGCTAAAATAATTGGACCATTGTGAAATTAGCAGTTTATGTCAATAATAATTAACATCCCATTTGGGTGGCTGAAAACCTAGAGTAGGATTCATGGATCGTGTTCACCCTGAGGCTTCCTTGACCATTTGGATTCCTTCAGGGAGTTCATGGCTCATCCAAATGTTTTGAATAAGGGAGGGAGGTGCTCCAGCAGGCTCCTGAAGCAACCTTAGGGACTGCTTAAACCGAAGGTCCACAGAACAAGAGGCACCAGAAGACCCTTATAATTTCACAGATAGGGTTCTTCCAAATCTTTCCTCAACTCTTCTTTTAACAACTTAAATGACCAAATGCCAAGCATCTTTTGTGTCCTTACATTGTAGTGAAGGGGTTCTCAAAATTTGGTTATGACTCAGTGAGTACACGAGAAAACATTTCCCCAAACAATTCCTACTTTTCCTATAAGTAATTCACTGAGCCATTTTCACTCCTCTTATATTTTATTTATTTTTAGTGCTGGTCACAACTGTCTAAATTAATCTTATCATTGACTGGGTGCTGTGTTTGGTTGCAGATCAAAGAAACAGACACAGTTCTTGCCCTAAAGAGACTGGGGCAAGACAACTTAATTGGAGAGAGAAGACGTGAATATATCCACATCTACCGAGCTGTCCTGAGACATAACAGCAGATAAGTTACAGTATTTGTGGCACTTGAAGTTCTTCCCTGGTGGTAGTTGGAGTTTTGAAAACTATAGCTGAGACGTGGTTTTGGTCTGGGCTGAGACCTTGACACATACATGGTCTAAAAGAGGAGGGAAAATACCAGTGAATTGAGATAAGGTCACAGTTTAAGGAAAGAAATAAATTTTCCAAGTAAAAAGGTGACACAGGACAGCTTCTTTCCTCCTAATTTCATTCCCAAGGTGAAGGAGGAGAACGTTAATCAAAATTTAACATGAATTTGTTGGTTGGAACAATGTGTGAATGGATTAAAGAGGAGTGAGACATCCACACGATGCATTTCCAAAAGCCGAAGGAGTTTCTGGAAAGAATGATCTGGAGAAGAGTGTACTTCTCCTAAGAGAAGTTGACTATTTGTGGGGAGGCAAGAGAAGACAAAATCTGAAGATTGGTGAGGTCAATCTAGACATGCAGTTATTTAAAAATCTAAAGTATTTTCTTCGTAAAGAGTTTTAGCTGGGGAAATATAGAAGCACATTTTCCCATAGCTGGGAGATCCCAGCTGCCAAGTCTGGCCTAGTTTGGGGTAGATAACAGGGAAAAAACAAACTAGAGACTTTGAGAAATCAAATGGTCCACCAGATTAATTAAGCTTTGATGGCCACAGTCAAGCCATGAGTAAAAACACATTGACGGGAGTGAAGAGGCAATGAATGGATGGGAGGGAATTGGCAGAAGGACCCAATAATCAAACACAGAAAAGCCGTGTGGATTTTCATTACCAAAATAGATATTAGAAAGAAAGGAATTCTTATAGGAAAGCATTAGAGGTGAGACTCAAGCCAAGTTGGATTAAAATAAATTTAAATGACTATGAAATATCTTGGGACAATAAATTAATGTTCAAGAAAGACATATACTTGAGAGTCAGAAAACTAAGAACTGTACAAAATGGCTTAAGAGAAAGGGAGACAAGACATGGAGAAAACAAGAGGCTTAGTATTAAAAACTGGAGGAGGGGGAAATAATGTGAATAGATACTGATTTTTATTATTATGTATGATCTTAATTTTAGGAGGAAAACAACCCTAGCAACAAATATCCTATTTAAAGAGCATTTTCACTTCAACAATTCTACAATGGGCTTTTTAATCCAAAGGGCTTTACAAAAAAGACAAATAAAAGAAATTTTTAAAAAAACAGCAATGAAGCAGAGCTGATGACATTTTCTATCACACATACCATGGCAGCATGGAAATCAGTAGTCTGGTTTCCAGTCACTTACAGGGAGGGTGTCCATAATTATCTGCTGATGAGGTAAACTTCTGCCAATATTTTTTCTCAAAATGCAAATATTTTTAAACCACTTTTAGAAGATCTTGGGTGTTACAAGTCAATCTAATGCTATCAAGTCCATCAGAAACCAGGCCTCATTATTTTATACTGTGTTGCACACAACACTTTTAGGAAAAACTTGACATACCTTTAACGCCAAATGGTGTATTTTCTCTTAAAGTTTAGATACATGTGTGGCTTATCCTAAATTTTCAAAACCTGTTGGAAATAAACACAGACTCTCTGGTAGTGATAATTCCAGGGTTATGGTTTTAAGGGCAAGGTCTCTGGAGATTGGTTTCAAAGTGCTACTCAAGATTCCTTAACTTTTTTTGGAAGAAAATTCATTAAATCTCTATTTAAAGACTAGTTAAGAAGCAACTGAGTACAAAATCAAGGATCAGGAGAGGTCCAAGTAGTTCTGGACTTGTAGGAAGAGAAAAGATTAGAGGCACTCATCCGGGAACCTGGAATCTCAGGTAAGACTCTTGCTACTGGAGATGTATCTCATTGGATGGCTCTGTTAAAGATGTGATCCTCTCATTTGTAAAATGAAAAAGAGGAGCAGGAGGTATGGACTATCCACCTTAGCTTTCAGACTGTCCCTTAGGGTGGGTCCCTATTTTTGTCGTTTGTCATTGAGGTCAAACCACTATATTCTCTCTATTCTGGAAGTTGCCCTAAGAGATGGCTTTTACTCACTATTATAGAAAAAAATTTTCCTGATCTAGATTTAACATTTTTTGTTACTTCCCTCCTCTCTCATTATCTTAGTTTATTTACAGAGATAAATTCATTATAAACATATATATTTTATATATATACATATATATTTGTGAAGAGGTATGCACATATCAAACACTAAATTGATATTGTATCCTGTTGTCACCACACACAATGCATAAAACAATATTTCCGGAGTCCAGTTAAATGAGGAGTGGAGTTAATTACAAAGTGGTGTGAACAGTGAGGAGCAACTTTTGAAAAGTGTGGATTTCCCTAAATCTTTCTTTACCCAGAACCAGAATTTGCTCTACACATGGTCTGTATTGCAGCTCGCAGCCTGGAGATTTCAGTGACAAAACTTTGTAAGAGGCAGAAAATTAGAATGACTGATTTTTCCAAGAAAAGAAAATCTTTAGAAAGAAAATTACATCACCAGAGCCCAAGACATGTAACAATATTTTATGAATGAATAGTGAAATATTTTCAGGTTAAAAGGACATCACTTCTTTTCTTTGTTGAAATGTCAGTACCAGGAGGCGAGACCAACTAGCTCTGGTCACTTGAGTAGTGCCAGGGCCAGTGTCTTCAGACAGACAAGGGAATAAGGATTTCAGGGCGCAAGCTAAGAGGCCAACGTACCACATATCTTGATATTTAAGTTATAATCCAGTGTAAAAATGTGTTTTATTCTCTTACATTGGCATATGTAATTGTCATAATGGCGAAATTGGAAATATGTATAAATCTATGGTTTTCACGTGGCCGAATGTCAGCAAATTATCAAAGGCAGCTTTTTTTTTTTTATCCTCACCGGAGGACTTTCTTTCATTGTTTCTAGAGAGAAAGGAAAGGAGAGAGAGAAACACTGATGTGAGAGAGAAACATCAATTGGTTGCCTCCCATATGTGCCCAGATTGGGAATCATGTGAGCCCAGACTAGGGATTGAACCTGCAACCTAGCTATATGCACTGACCAGAAATCGAACTCACAACCTTTTGGTTATGGGGTCATGCTCCAACCTACTGAGCCACACTGACCAAAGCAGAAGTAATTACTTTTTATTGAGTATGTCTGATTGTTCTGCTGATGGTCCAATGATATTTGGATGACTAATAAAACAGGTATAGAACTTTAAGAGTAATAGGAATTTTTTAATGTTGCAAAATGTTCAACATTTATTATATGCAACTCTTAGGAAAACCACACTAGTTTGTATGTATTTCTGAAACCACAAATT
The DNA here is from genome assembly GCA_004024845.1 of Tonatia bakeri. NCBI lineage: Eukaryota > Metazoa > Chordata > Mammalia > Chiroptera > Phyllostomidae > Tonatia > Tonatia bakeri. Next base: position 31,175 of record PVIA01005248.1, read on the forward strand.
AGAACGTGAAGAATAGCAAGAAAACTGGTTGCTAAGCACCACTGGGGAATACTCTGTTATGAAAGAATGAATATGCATTTGCCTTATCTAAGAGCAGGGATTTGATAGATTACTTAATACATTTTCTCTTACCTGAGGGCTTCTGCTGCTCCAATCCTGCCTCCACTCCAAAGCAGTTTTTCTCTCCAACAGCAGCAGCCACTCAGATGTGGCCCCTTTTCTAGGAAGCAGGGCACAAGCATTTCTGTGGAGTCTGAACAATGTTAATCACAACACAGATGTTTAGGGTTCCAGGCTAAGCAGTGTCGGTGCTGAGTAAAGGGTGCCCTGTTTCTTTACTAAGTTTCATTATCATGTATTTGTGACATGCAGGGCTTGAAGTGCAGAACCAAGGGCAAGGGCCCTTTAATTTCATGTAAAGGCAATACTAGATTTAGATTGTTTCTCAAGTGTTTTCAGAGATGTGCAAGATGTAAAAATGCTTGAGGCATGAACAAGCTTTCCACAGAAAGATGTTATTTGGGGTTCCTTGGAAGACTAGGGTTTTGTAATTCTGTGTACTACATGGTATTATCAAAGTGGCCGGCCATTGTCATATAGAAAGACAGTTGTAGATTTGCTTCTAGCAAAAGGGCTTCAGCAATTTTTTTTCTTTCTCATGGACATGGTCAAATCTAGTCCAAGTTGTCTCCAGTGTTTTGTTTTCTTATGAGAGTGCCTGATCCAACTGAGCTCGGCAATACCTTGATCATGACCCTGTTTTCTTGCTCTCATGGCACTCTATCCTGTCACCCCAAAATCCCTCTGTCACCATTAACTTAATCTCAGTTTCAATTTCTGATCCATCAAAAGTTCAGTCTTCCCCAAGCCTGCATTTCCTGCTCCAGCCGCGTAACACTGCAGACGCTAAACAATGGCTATCTGTTCCCTCCGGTTAGCTTTCCCGAAACAGGCTTCAGAGAGCTGCCGTGTGTTTATCTTTCATAGCACTCCAACAGGCATCCCTTCGTGACTCACACACACAGAAAGCCAAAAGCCCTGAATGGTTGTTTATTCTCACCAGCTGGATGATCTTGCATGTGGCTCTCGGCATGGGTGAGAATCAAGGAACCTTGAGAAGGTGGTCCTGTAGATTAAGGTACAAACAAAGCTGCATCAGCTTGCACTTTACTCAGATCGTTTAAGGCAGTGTAGAGTTAACCATGCAGCTCAACTCATCTTGTCATCATTACTTTTTCCCATTTATGCTGAAATGGGAAAAGAAGGAGCAGATCTGGTGGCCAGAGAAACACAAACACAGTAAGGGTTTGTCATTTTCAAGAGTTTACCAGACAGTATTCAGGCCTTAGAACTGATGCCCTGTGGCTATGTAGCTCATGACTTGGTGGCCTGGTTAGATCAACTTGCTATGCCTGCTTCAGAGAAATCAAGACAGGGTGATATTTCACCCCACTCCTAAGCTGTCTGCAACCTCTAGGGATCGTTCAGCTTACAGATCTCCATTCATTTGATTGTTTACTGCCCAGTTTTATGGAGTTTTGTCTTATGCATGCCCAGTTTAATATTTAGCAACAGACTCAAGAGACCCTAATCAGAAATGCAGAGGTCTTCCTCTGCACAGCATTCTTCTCACTGGTGGGCTGCCCTGACGACTCCAACTGTCTCTGCCTACCTGAATGCCAGTCTCTGCCTGCTCAACTCAGTAAGACTGAAGTGTCTGTTTGGGGGCCCGCCTCATGGATCATGGTTGGGTAAGCACCTTTGGGCAGAAAATAAGGATGTTCCCTGGGCTCACTTCATTTGTTTCTCTTTCCTCAGACATCTTAGTTCTAGTTGCCTGTTGCTCGGTTCCTGTTGCCAATGTCACCTGTTTTATTCAGTTTTCTACTTGCTCAGAGAAGGAAGTTAAGACTGCCACAGGTACTTTAAGCATAAGTTATAGCTTAATAAGATTAAAGCTGAGATACAAACAACAAATGCATTTTCTCTTTTCCTAGACTTTACTTTCCATGCTGGAAGCAGGGAATAGGTGCTCAGCCCTGGGAAAAGACAAAAATATATCTTCATCTTAAGAACCACAATGAAAAGGAACACTCTTTTTCTGTCCCTGGATATTGTCTTGAGGAGGCAAAGTCTGGAACTGCTGAACTCCACTCACGACTGGTCTACAGAAGAGGCACATAAAACAGGGATAGCCACATGGGAAGATGAAAGTGCCTAGAGTCTTCAGGATGATGTTGAGACAGTGAATTGACTAGCCGCAAAGTTCCATAACTTCGAACATCTCACCATGTGAGATGATACATTTATGGTTAGAGCCAATTGAGTTAGGGTTTCCCATTACTTGCAGCCAAAAGCATTGTAACAGATACAGTCCTTCTCATGAGTAGGTGACTTTGATAGTCCTTAGCTGAAATGAGGGAAGGAAGGACAATTATGAAGATATGAAGAGACAGTGATGAGTTCACTTGGGCACATACTGAGTTTGAGTTACTGAAAGATCCTCCAGTGGAATATTTACTGGGCAGCCTGGGTCTGTGGCCTGAAGATGAGAAATGTCATAGGGATTTGGCGGTCTTTGGTGTATGGTCATTGATGACATGGTTATGGAGAATATTGCTTGGGAGAATAAGCAAGATTTGAGAGCATCAGTATTATTGAGGTGAAAAGTAGAAAATAGCCAACAAAAGAGCTTAAGATGACATAGAGAGCAAGAGAAAACTGGTCTCACACAGGGCACTTTGTTTATGGGAGAGATCCATCAACTCTGTGGTCTCAAGGAGAGTGTACTGCTCTCACTCTATGGCATAAGCTAATTTTATTCTGTTCTATTCTCTCAGATATAGGGTTGAGCTCTGGGTTGGGCTCTGAGATGAATCATGAGACCTGGCCTGGGAAAGACATCAGGAGCACGCACTGGACGAAAATGGAGAAACTCACGGAAACAAAGATGCTTCTCACAGATTTAATGCAGCCCAGTCCTGTGCGCTCTTGTTAACTTCAGTTATGTGACGCTGATTTTTTTTTAATTTACAAAGTTGTATATAAAGGGATTCAAAACAGAGCCATAAGGATTATAGCTGTTGATAATATTTTTTTGTAAATAGAAACCTATGTAGTTTAAAAATAGTACAAATAATTCTTGTGTACTTCACTGAGTTTGACAAATTTATGCAATAAGTCTATAGAGCAATAGTTGTTGTTTTTTTTTCTCCCAGGTACTAATACCATCATTAATAGCCTAAAAAGCTTTCTGCTACAAAAGAAATGTGAACCAAAATTGCCATTATAAGAATCTTGATTTGGTGATTCCTTTGTATGGCACATGTCTTAATATTTAAGTTATAAATCAAGTTAACACAGTGTTGACTTTCTGTAGACATGCCCCCACCCAGTAGTTACTTAGTAGTCCTCTTAGTTATCGGATCGACTGCCTTGGTAGTGCAGCGCTTCAGCGCCGGTGTTCAAGTCCTCCTCATTTCACTCCACAATGAGCCTCAAGTGCAGCTGTAGTGAGGCCAGCAATTCAGATACGCCAAAGTCAAGCTGTAAAGTGCTTCTTTAAGTGAAAAGGTGAAAGTTCTCAATTTAATAAGTGGAAAAAATTGTATGCTGAGGTTGCTAAGAGCTATGGTAGTAATGAATCTTCTTTCCATGAAACTCTGAATAAACAAAAGTTGGTGCTAGTTTTGCTGTTGCACCTTAACTGGCCAGCACACGTGGGAAGGCCTTACATTTGTGGGTGGGAAGTGTGACATTGCGATGTCTCGGTGATCCTCCAGACACTGCCTCAGAATGCCTGTGTCATTCACTCACTTCATCTTACCTCACAGACATTGTGTCTCATATCTTCATCACAGACACAAGGGTGGGTACAATACAATAAGATTTTGAGAGAGTGCATATTCACATAACTTTTATTATAGCATATGTTATAATCATTGTTTTATTAGTTATTATTGTTAATCTCTTGTGCCGAATTTATAAATTGAACTTTATCACAGGTATGTATGTACAGGTAAAAACACAGAACATAGGGTTTGGTACTGTCTGTGGCTTCAGTCATCCACTGAGGCTCTTGGAATGCACACCCCATGAGCATAAGGGGGGTTACTGTATATTGTCTCTCTGGAAAATCTTATACTTCCACATGTTTCAGTTATAATCTATATGCTTATGACTTCAACTATGCATTTCCAGTCTAGTTTTTTTGTCTTAAGCACAAAGTACATACCTTCAATTACCTAACTGCTCTTGGATATCCCCCAGATACCTAGGTCCAGGTCCTACCATTTATCCCCCAAAGCCTGATTGTCTCCATTGCTTGTATTTTCCAATGGAACCACAGAATTATTCCATCAATAATCTAAACTGGAGAGAAAGGTGTTGCCTCTATTATAACCCACACATCTAGTCAGTCAAGTTCTACTGATTTTACCTCAAGTATTTTCTTAGTCTTTCCACCTGCAAAAAAAAACATCACTGCCTTCCTCAGTCTTGGCCACTGTGATCTCTAACTGAGATTCCCTGAAGATCCTCATAACTGGTTTCACTGGCTCTAGTCTTCCCCTTCTACTACACTTGAGTCAGCACAATCTTTTCTACACAAACATCCATGACGTATAATAACACGAAGGAGAGTATAAAATGAGATTTTTGAAAAGCAATACTGAGGAGTTTTTAGACAGTTAAAGATCTATCAGGCCATTTTGGGATCCAGGGGAAAAATTAGCTCAGATACACAGAGGGATCTTCTCATAACTGCTTATAAAGTTGACAAAGATGATAATGATGTAGAGGATGATAATGAAGATGAAATAAAAAGATGACTTGTAGATTCTTTAACTCATCATCTAGTTAAGCAGACCAGTGGGGAAGGAAGTAAATTGGTCAGTAGTGGAGTTGGGAAGACAGAAGAGTATTACCTCTAGATCATTCACTTTTCCCTAATCCCTTTCTAGCTGCCCTTCAAAGGCTGAAGAGAAATCAGTTCTGTGATGTGAATTGCATACTGACTATTCACAGCTAACCACATCTGCTGGGCAACACTCACTGATCCCAAGGAATGTACAAACTCAAGTTCCAAAACACAGGCTGGCCGTCTAGTTAAGCAGACCAATGGAGAAGTAAATAAACTGGGAAGTAGTGGAGTCAGGCTCAGGGGACACATCTATCTTTGGGGCTGGCCCCAGAATGGATGTGGAGGTCAGAACGAATCTCTGTCCAAACATAAGCAGCATTCAAGCAGATGTCACTAGATTGGAACCCAGGAGGCTGATCAAGGCAACGTCACATGATGAACACAGAAACTGATAAAGCATGTTAGTGAATTGAATTATTAACTATAAAAATAACAAATAATTGTGAATTTTTATATCTGTGACTTTAATTATAACAATATACTGGTCAACAACAAAAAAGTAAAGCATATAAATGAGTAACAAAAGTGTACAAAAGTTCTTTTTATATTCAAGATGAAGCTATTAGCTATATAATTTGTAAAAATAAAGATATATGTATAAATGTAAAAAGATTTGCAAAAACAATACACCTCTCTTATTAATATTTTCATTTGGAAAATATAGTTATTTTTCATAGAGATATATTATTTGTATGTAATAGATTTATGATTATTTTAAATAAATTACTCAATAAGCATACTTTTCATTTCTTACTTTTAATGTCTAATATAAACAGATATAATATCAATAGATATAACCCACACAAACAAAAGCTCTTTGGAGTTCTCAATAACTTTTAAGATTATAAAGGGATACTGAGGCCAAAAATCTAACAACTACTGCCTTCAGGAAATGAACCTATGAAGGATAACTAACGTGGCTGACAACATGCAGTACAGTGGCTTAATACGAACAACATAAAGGTAGAAGCCTGAGGAGGTACTGTTGAGAAATCAAGGACAGTCCTCACAATTATGCAAAATCAACAGAAAATGCCCCATCTGCTCATCCTTCTGGAAGCGCCCCTGCCACCTCCGCAGGTGCAGAGGGGTATCAGTATGGCACCATTTCCAGGTGTGGAGACCACAGATGTATAAACAGCCTTCCACCTGAAGTCAGAGAATGTGTCAGAGCTTTCAGCTCTGTTTACATCTCTCTTATATGCAAAAAAAAATTTTATTTAGCAGTGCCACTGGCAAGGTGGGTAAGTGGAAGCTATATGTGAAATGATACTAAAAGCATTCTTTTCAAAGCTGCAGGACCAAGAGTGGAATGAGAAAAGGACAAATGGAGGCAACGACCCAAGGGGATAATATTTCAAAGCACAGAGACGTAAAATATACTCTCCAAATGCAGTGACAGTCTGTAGTGTTCTAGATCATTGAATTATAACCACCTGGAGTAAATTTTTAAATGTGCCATTTACAACAGTTAGCAAAATGAGCGAAGGTGATCCTTTTATTTTCATTCTACTTATACTGTGGATATAAGTAGTATTTCTTGGAGAAAATTTCAGAAACCATAGCAATTTCTCAAACCAGATGGCCAATATTACTATCACCACTTCAATTTCATATATTTAAACACTGGGCAGAATGTTTGAGTCAATCTGCAATAAACCTAAGAAAATAATTCAAGTTCATTGAAGACCCGGCCAACTTCTATTCTATTTGGGTGTCTTGTTTTTCAGTTCATGCACATTTACAGGTATGATGTGAGTGTGAATTACTGAGGCACAAGTCAAAACCTGAGATTTGTGCTGTAACTATGTGAATTAACAGACTTGCCAAAACCTGTACTGACTAAAACTCACAGTTCCTTCTTTCTAAGCATATCAAGTATTTGACAGATCTACTTTCAAGATTCTGCAAAGATATTCCCAGCTTGTGAATAATTGTGCTCCCCATGCAAAAAAAGAAAAAGTAAGATTGCTTTCTTCAGAATAGTGGTAACTCATTATAATAACCCAGAAAACCAAAATATCAAAAATTTGATGAGTTCATTTATTTGGTCCTCTCCTGTCAGACACCACATCAGTGTGAGGGTGGCCTTAGCAACCTCTCTTTTGCCTCTGAGTTTTCCTACAGGCCCTATTCTTTAAAAGTACCTGTACTTGTTTGATTGGAGACCTTTTTGCTTTTGGTTTTAACACCCCTTCCCATGCCGATTTCCTATGGGTGCTGGGTTCTTCTGAATATTTCACAGCAAGCAGAATATTACATTTTAGAATCAAAGGAAACAAAATACTGTTTTGTACAATGATTAAGAACAAAGAAACACAAATTTCCTGATCACTTAAATATATATACTTTCAGTGGTGTAAGGTTTCCCTAGATAAAGCATTCTCATTTTTATTCATATTAATTTCTGAAACAGAGACTAAAATGTCTCAGAAAGTTCTCCAAGAATGTTATCTCTCACACTCAACCCGAGTGCTCATTGCCAACTGCCACACTCACAAAACTTATTTTACAAAATAAGCTCTGAATGAATGAAACATCGGTGTCAAATCAATTATGTATCATTTAACCACTTAGTCCACATACGTGTTTTTTTATCATCCCTGCTTTTAGCTGTCTGCATCAAAATCAAAAAAATGTAAAAAGAAAACAAGAGTTTCAACTGTTGGACCATTATGATTCTGTGCAAATGACTCACTGATGAGTAGACTTCATTTACCTTTTATTCCTGCTCTGATTCTCTGCCCACTAATCTCTGACATTAGCAAAAGTTGCTTCTATAAGTTATTCTTTATGAAAATCTTCTTTATGTTTATGCTGTGTCAGATCACATCAGTCTCCTGAAGTTTTGAGAAGCTGTATCTACTAGCAAAAATCCTTTGTAAATCACAGACACTTTTCTTTTCACCAGCTGAAAAGCCTGAGGCAGGAGGACTTATGTACGTGATACAAGGCAACATGTTTATCTGTGAGCTCTTGGCTCCAGTGTCTTGGGAAATTTTGACATGGGAAAGTAATTCCAAAGTCGTGTTGTCCTTGGGAAGGGAACCAGTTCAAGTTGTTTTCAAGGTGTTAAAATGTTTCCCATCTGTTATCAAATAACTACTAGGCACCCTCCATACCCTATCCAGGCTTTGGCAGGACTCCAGGAGCACAAATATAAATAATATAAATAAAATAGAGTCTCTGATCTCAAGAAAGTTATAGACTAGTAAACAGAAACACACTGAGGAAAATTCAGCACAGAATGTGAGCATTATGCATTCGCTCACACTGAGACGCCCCAATGCCAGGCACTGTGTGGCTCATGACAGGGGAAGGGAACCCAGAGGAAAGGCCCTTAGCCCACCTGGACGTTTCGGAGGTGATTTCCTGGGTGAAATAACATTTGAATTGTTATTTATACACAGATGAAGACAGGGCAAGGGCATTCTGGGTGACTAAAGGTCATAGTCAAAAGCAGTATAGTGTGAAATGTCATGAACAATGACATTTCTTCAGGAATCTATGCTACTTGCTATCTCCAGAACATTAAATACTGGGATTAGAGAAGGAGCCAATGAGATTGGAGTTCTGTGAAGGGGAAAGAGCTGGGTTGAAAATTACCAAAAAGCACCCATTTCTCAAGGACCCCTTGATGAAAAGGAACTCAGAAAGCCTGAAAGCTTTCTCTCAGCAAAGAATTATAAACCCATTAGGCTAACAGCTATGATATAGAATTTGGGTAGCCTTCCATGTGGTATAGATGGAAAAAGGAGGTTAGATACATATCACGGAAATGAATAGGAAGGTTAGCTTGACTGAAGAATTGAATTTCCCACAGGCATACAACACACATATTCATGCACGCACACACACTCCAAGATACCAACTTATTTGTATTAACTAAAAAATATTTACTTAATACACAGTATGTCTAAAGCCACTAGCCAGGTCGTGATTGCCTGGAAAGTGAGTGAAAACAATCTAACCAGTTTAAGCCAGAGCCCTGCTCATTTTGGTTCCATATACACGTCCTAGCTTCTACAACATCTAAAACTGGAAACACCCTTATTACATGCTTCTGTGGGGAGACTAAAGAGGAGACAGAGGAGTATTATCTCTAGATCACCCCCTTTTTCCTAATCCTTTTCTAGCTGTCCTTCAAAGGGCTGGAGAGAAATCGGTTCCGTGATGTGAATTGCACACTCACTATTCACAGCTGACCACATCCGCTGGGCAAGACTCACCAATCCCAAGGAATGTACAAACTCAGGTTCCAAAACACAGGCTGTCTGATCATTCTGGCCGTCTAAATTGGGAACTAATTAAATGTTTTAACTGGAAGTCTCTCCTCGCTGCAGCAGAACAGAGTCATTTTGAAGCAAACATATCAATGGAACACTTCTTTGGGAAAATCCAGTTCAACTACAAGAAACAACTGCTTCTGGTTGGCAGCACAGTCTATTCCTACTTGATACCCCCCCCCACTCCACCCTGCAATGCATACACACAGGCTAAATATCACTTAGGCTGAGAAGTGTAACCACAGAGAAAGGATGACATTGTATCTCACAGATGTCAAAGTCATCAGAAACAGTTTGTTCTTACGTAGGTAAGATTTCAACCAGTCCACTGGGGCTGATGAAAGATTATATAAATTATTTGTGTAAAGGAGCTTTCAGAGCAGCACTTAAACATGTTGGGTGTCGTTCAAATGCAGTAAGAGTAGGAGGTTAAGTTATTCATTTCGTTTCCATTAGTAATTAGATGTTGGCTGAGCATTTCTCCTGTTTGGCAATCCCTTTAATAGGTATAATATTCTGCGGCAGCAAAGCTCTAATTTTCTCCAAGTGAGGAGTCTCCACTTGGACTTAAAACCTCTTCAGAGAGCTTCTTCAGACAGACAGCTGAAAGCTGTCAGATCGGCCTGTGCAGATCTCAGAAGCAAGTCTGGCCAGAAACCCTGAAGGCCAGAGACAGGAAGCTGTCAAGTGCTTGAAGATGTGACCTCTCCCTGGGATTTATAGCCCAAGCTTCTTTAAGAAATCAGAAACCTTTAGCACACAAGTTTCCCTTGTTACTGGGTATCACCCTACTCAATTGTTTTGGATGCAAAAATTAGTGTAAAAATGAAAACAGCTGCAACAAATACACAAATAAGATTTCAAGTTGTCCAGGAACTGCTCTCGGGCAAGAACTGTCTAGATTAAAGATTGCCATCAATGTTGATTGACGTGACTACTTAACAGGAGTCAGAAGCTGTGCAAGGTGATGGTGTAAAGATATGACAAAGACACATAAAAGAGGGTAGATACATAAAAGGCTAACTTTGATACTACACGGTAAGTTCAATAAGCATAGTATGGTACAGAAGCTCAGGGAAGACATTCTGAAAGAAAGGCCTAAACTAAATTTTGCACAATTTAAATTTTGGTCACTTGAAGAAAGAATGGAATGGGTATTCCAGGTAGAGGGAGAAGAATAACCCAAATAATGATTTGGTTTTACTTTAAGCAATTTGATATTACCAGACTACACCTTGAGAAATGAAGGTTAGTAGGTAATTAGAAGACAGATTTCAGTAAAGACAAAGATTTTTGTTTACTAAAAAAAACTGTTGGAAAAAAGAACTCTCTTGAAAATCAGAAAAGACCAATTTTAAATATGGCCAAAACATTTTAAGAAGCATATAACAAAATCTAATAGCTGAATGCATGGGAAACAAACAGAGGATAAAGTCAAGCTTTCACATACAGGATTTTTCCTCATTATTTGCAATCTATTTCCAAACACTAAATATACGTTAGTTTATGTTATGGTCTATCCAGAAGGTATCTGCCATGTAATATGAAAAATAGAATAGTTATTGAAGAAGATACAAGATACAAGAAACATTGTACATAGGACAATGATGCCTCATTTCCCTTCAAAGTAGGCACCTTGGGACCTCATACAATTTTATCAATTGCCATGAGCTGCCCTGTCATATGATTTTCCTGAATCTCATCAATGATCTGAAATCTCTTACCTTTCAAAGGTGAGTTTAGTTTTGGGAAAGACAGAAGTCACAGGGCGCCAAATCTGGGCTGTAGCGGGGCTGAGTCACCTGCGTGACTTGATGTTTCACCAAAAAACTCTGCACGAGATGTAATGCATGAGCAGCTGTGTTGTTGTGATGAAGCTGCCAATCACCAGTTGCCCATAGCTGCAGCCTTCTGAATCATCCAAGTAATTTCCATGGAGGAATGTTTAAGCTTAACACAAAATTTGATGTAACTTCATTGCTCCACTCAGTCATTCTGAATGCGACCCACACAGTACACATGCTCACTCAATGATGTCTACCGCCCCCACTGAATGGTACAGTGAAGTCATCGTTGCTCGTGCATGCACATTCCAGTCCACTCTCCTTAGCTGCCAGGTTCCATAGAGGGCCCGGCACAAATAACGCCCCTTTTTATTACAAAATCATAAGCGTGTAATTCTGTAAGATGTCACACTCAAGCATACCATATGACATTTTAGATGAAATGTTCAAATTAAAATTATAAATTATTACACCTGTATTATTACCCTACCAACCACACTCATGCAGGCCTTACTTCTACCAGACCCTGTGGATGTCGCACAGTGTTCTCATTACATTAACACTGGCTGGATGTTTTCTGGACAGGCCTCAGAGTTCTAAAGTACTATGTCTTTCAGCCTGGTTTGGCTAATTTTAATTCTTTTTTTTAATTAAAGTTTCCATTCTTGGTTTGTTTTTGTTTTTGTTTTTGTTGTGCTGTTATCCTTTGAGGGACTCTGATAGCTTTCCTCCGAGTTAGCATCCCCATCATGGATTACAACTTGCGAAGTCAGTCGATGATGTTATTGCTTTTCAGCAGTTCCCAGTGTGGCTGAATCTTCAAACAATGCTTCGTAACCACAGATAATGTCTTCCCTTTGCCTGCTTGATCGTGCCCCCCTGCGGAGGGTGACAGCTGCCTACATCCGCTAGCCTACATCCTTACTCTTAACGGAGAAGACAGGGGAACTAAGCTAGAGCAAAGAAGATGCCACGGAGGACAATGCAATTTCTGAAGCCCAAGGTTGAGAGTGGTGGTCTCCCTATCTAATTATTCTTTGTGTATCACTCATGAGTCATTTTGACAAAGCCATTGCATAAAGCTTTTCTTGAAGTAGAACAAATCAAGCAATTGAACGGGAACCTTCTTTATAGGTCTTTTCCTCTCACTGGTTACTTCTGATGAAACATTTAGGAAAAAAAAGAGAATAACAATACCCAAACCCAGGATGATTAGCTGGCTACTTGGTTCTCTTTGTTACTGTCACAGAAGTTGGCACTGAGAAGAGAGGAAAATTAGCATGGTGCCAGGGCAGCTGGACTTGGGATGGTCCCTGTGGAGCTCCAAAGGGACCCTTATTCAGGAGCTCTCCAGACCAAGGAGGAGGAAGTTGCTAAGTGTCTCATTCAGGGGCAGAAGAAAGCGCCAAGACTTGATGTCCTAGTCGTGGGGGTTCAGCAAATCGCAAACACCTCTTGGGGTGCAAGTCAGCACAAAGTTCCTGGAGCAGGGTATTGGGCTTGTTTCAAGAGAGTGCCTGTGTGTCCTTGGCTCTCCCTGCTCCGAGGCTGGCACTGGGTCTGCGCTATTGTCCGCTTCACTAAAACCAGAATTGAGGGAGCTGAGGTAAGCCATTGACCAGAGTGTTTCCTCAGCTCCTGAGGAATGTTTACTGAAGGGTGGTGTTTTTCAAAGCCTTTAATAAGAAGTACACCATGTCCTCCGTACCTTTATTTTTCTAAATGTGTGGAGAGGACACACTGTTTTTGCTTTTTGCCAGCATTCCAAAACATTCTTCGTCGCTGTGAGTACCATGGCTGCCTCCGAGCGTGGACAGCGTGACCGGAGTTCTGTCCTGCAATACTACATTCAGGCTTCCCTACGAGAAAAACCTGCCTCCGTAGATATACCCCAAAGCTAAGGCCCATCAAGGCCGTAATTTTTTTTAAAAAAAGCAGTGCGGATGGGAATGAAAATACAATTCATGTTTGTCTTCAGGACTCTAAGACAGAAATAGAAAAAATGTTTTATTTAATATCCTCTTCATGTCATTTTGATCCATCCTAAAATTAATGACAATAATTTAGGCAGGCCATGAGGCATTGTACCAGAAAAAAAATGTTGGGTTTAATAATATAAGTAAGTGTTTTCCTAGCGCAAGCCCTGACACTTCACCCGTGGTTGCTGACAACTCCACCACGCATCACCCTCTTAGACACAGAGGTTCCCTCCTTGTAGAACAACTAGCCTGGCATGGGACTTACACTCTCTGCTGAAAAATAAAACAATGTGAGAGACGGAGCTTTTCCAAGAGTCCCTAGGGAACAAGTCTGCTCACCTAAGAACAGTTGGCAGACTTTCCTAAAATGCTCCCCAATCTTGGAGGATATGAGAGATTCTGAACTCTGTGATCTGAGAGTGCCCACTTTCAAGAACCAATCTGCATCCCGACTTTGGATTTCTTCTCAGATCATCGCGCAGTTACATTCAGACGTCATTTTCCAAAGCAGGACGGCATGATGCACTGGGATTAGGTCTGAGAATTGTTGTCTGGAGAAACCTGAAGGGGGCGCTTGCACACCCAGCCTCTGGAACTACTGTAGTTGGGCGGGTGGAGAGGTTGTCAGGGTATCTCTGTAGAACCAGGGGCAGAGCCAATTTTTGAAAGGGACAAATCAGCGGGTGCCCTGGACATTGATGTTTCAGAGGATGGACAATGAGTAGCAAATTATAGAAACTGCCTTAAAATGGAAAGACTGTCACTTTAGATCTTAAATTTCAAAATGTGAAAATAAAGAGACTCGCCTATAAAAAAGAAAAGCACTTATTTTCAAAAATTAGAGACTTGGGAAGGGTATAGAAAATTCAGAAACATAGTTTGCTGTTAAAAGCACACATTTTTTAAAACAGGCAAGCATTCTAAATGACTCTATTTTTAAAAAAGAATTTTAAAATGTACTTCTCTATTAAATTAGCATTACCAAGGACATTTCATCCATTAGTCTGATGTTGGATCCCAGGGCCAATGGGCTCTGAGACTTTTAAATGTCTACAAAAATAATAGAAACCTGAAAATTAAAAAAAAAGAAAAGTATTGGCTCCAAACTACAAAATGAAAGCTGTAAAATGGAAATTAATAAATAATTAAATGTCTACAAAAAATAACATTACATCAACTAGTCAACTGCAACTCTCATCTGTAATTGCATTATAAATTATATTTAATGTGGAATATGGGTGGATTTTAATTTGTTTGATATATTACACATGAAGGGCAGCCAAAAATAAGATCACAAGTTCCTCAAAACAGCCCTGAATAACATCAATATGATAAAAATGGCAATCCATTTTCCTAAAGGCATTGGAAGTTAAACTAAAGGAAATAGGAGAATTAGGAATGTCCATGTTAAGTACCAAAACAGTATGTCTTGGAGAGAATCGTGCCACCTCTCCCAAGAACAGGCAGTACTGGCTGAAGCCCTCACCTCCATTCCCCTGAATTAAGGCACTGCTTATTTGGGGGTGAGGGTGGGGGTGAGGGCAAGGGATGGTTAAAGAGCAAGTTCTCCTTAGAAAAGGTAAATAGGCCACTTAGAAAATCAATTTGATGTTATTCTTTGAGGGGTGACATCTAGTGAGTAGGGTGGCGGGGAATAAGGGACGAGGGTGTATTAAAGGTGCAGAAAGATGCAGCTGTGAGCAAGGCAAAAGATTGACTATTTTGTTATGAATTGGGCCACCCAGGAAAATGGGAAGCTAATGCTCACTAGCCCAAGCAGATGACGTGTAGGTTACAGAATATTTAGGGCAAAATCATAAGACACCTGGGTTAGAGGGTTGGGAGTTGTGCTGGAAGCTGATTGTTCGGAGGTGAGGTAAGGGTGATGAATCATTTCTTCAGGTCTGCAGGAAAGCTCTGAGGTCAGTCTACCTTGGGGCCTAGGGACTGAAACATAACTTAGGTCAAGATATTATCTTTAGCCTGCCAGAGGTCCAAGCCACATCGTGACTAATGTCAGGCGCTGGTTGCTGCCTTCTGCTGCCTTGGGGGGTTGCTGACTATCTGGGGGAAAGTCCAGATCTCTGAGGGGCATATCAGTGTTTCTCTTTCTCTCTCTCTCTCATTGATTTCTAGAGCTAGGGTTTAAAACTAAATTTAGGGAAAGTCATAAGGACCCTTGGTTTCTGGTGGGACAGTTAATTTGGGGACTAATTTTAGATTTTGATATCGTCACTTGATCATCCCTATTGAAGAAAAATGATCTACTTCTTGTAGCCCTTAATCACCCAATAAATACGGTAGTGACTCGTTCATGGACTCCCTGGCAACATAATCTGCATTTAATGGACGTAATGGAAAAATATTTTTCCTATTCCTTACAAACTGCTTAAACCTTTTGTGATAACTTTCTCTCCCTCCCTGTCTCCCTCCCCCCTTCCCCTGCCACTTACCCCAACACAATCACAGAAATTTTGTCCAAAAGTGTATGATGTTGATTGCTAAACCAGAAGCTGTAAAACTATGCTGGGGAAACTAAATAAAAGGTAGTTCAGCTCCCAACTAAGAGTCTTGCAATTCCAGGACTTGTGGAATTTCATGCAACGTTCAGCCATACAGACTATTATGGAACAAATAATTTTTAGATTTTTATTTATTATTCATGAAGTGGCTTGTGGACCTCTTAAACTGAGGACAAAAATAAAATCAGGCCAGGAGGTAAATTAGGACTAAAAGAGTTAGGCCCACAAAGCAGGGCGTGGGATGTAGGCAGGAAGTCACTCAATTAATTTAACAAAATTAATTTTGATTTCCTGATAACTCCTTGGGTTTGGTTTTTTTACATAATTGTCCTCAATTTGAAACAGTTCTGTTGGTTTGAAGAAAAAGTCAAGATTGAAGTTCACAGGCAATTTAAATTTATTTTTCATTTTTGCCCATTGAAAAAGCTGATCACTTGGACACACTCTTTCCTATCATTCTAGAATTTTTAGAAGCAGCTCTTCCATTAAACTTCATTTAAAGTAAGCAAGACTTGTCTTTTCTCTCAGTTGACTAAAGGCTTATGCTTTTCACTGAGAGAACATAGGAAAAATAGTGTTTTCTTTATATATGGTTTTTAAATTTTTTCCTGATCTGTTCTCATCCTATTCATTAGATGTGCACAATCCATTCTTGAGTTGTATACATTCACTCTCCATTGTTAATGTGACAACAGAGACTTCTGCTTCTGAAAAAGTGGCGACACAGCTCCTTCCCAGACAAAAAAAGAACAATTTTCTCCGATACCCGTAATTTTCCTGAGTTGGGTTTTCTCAGGATGCTGAAGTACCTCCTACAATAGATAGTGTTTTTCGGTGTAAAATGTAACAATCTCTGCCCTGAATGCTGTGGCTCAGTGGACTGAGGACTGGCCTAAGAACTGAAAGGTTGCCGGTTCAATTCCCAGACAGGGCACATGCCTGGGTTACAGACAGGGTCCCAAATTGGGGGCGTGCAAGAGGCAACCAATCATGTTTCTCTCTCATATCTACGTTTCTCCATTCCTTCCCCTCTCTCTAAAAATAAATAAATAGAATATTTAAAAAATAAATAAAACGTAACCATTGTTTTTACTTAGCAACAGGGAACCTATCCCACAGGAATTCTTACATCTGTGCAAAGGACATTTGCAGAATAATGCAGCTTTGTTGGAAGCACTGAAAATTTGGAGGCAGTCTTAAATGTCCTAACAAGAGAGACAAGTTCCTTAAGCAGTTATTAAAAGTATTAGATACATTTATGTGCTGATACAGAAATATTTGTTGTCTGATGTCAAAAATAAAAAAAAAACATGGTTTATTAAATGCCGAAAGCAAATCACTGAGTATATACTGCATGATTATACATATACATGAACACACACACACTGAATAAACCTGTTTTATTATTGTTATTTCCAAATTTTGCTACACATTTATGTGTATATGCAATATATATATAATATATAGGGTCTGGTGGAAGTAATACTTGCTTGAGTGTGGTTAGTAGGGTAATAATATGGGTATAATAATTTATAGTTTTAATTTGAACATTTCACCTAAAATGTCAAATGGAGTGCTTGAGTGTGATATTGTTATGTTACAGAATTACACACTTATGGTTTTGTAATAAAAAGGGGGCACTATTTGTGCCAGATCCTGTGAAGGGAATGTCAGAGAATGACTTAAATGTGGCTAGTCTTAGCACTAGAAAGAGTCATTATCTATATTTCATCCCCTTTTTTAATCCTTACCTGAGGATATGTTTGTTGATTTTAGAGACAGGAAGGAAGAAAGGGGGAGAGAGAAAGAGAAAAACATCAGTGCAAGAGAGAAATATCAATGCAAGAGAGAAACATTGATCAGCTGCCCCTCATACATGCCCCAACCATAGATCAAACCCACAACCTAGGTATATGCCCTGACCTGAATTGAACCCCCACCTTTCAGTGTATGGGACAACCCTCCAACCAACTGAGCCACCCAGCCAGAGCTATATTTCACTTTCTTGATGAACCTAAAAGAATAACTCTTTTCTTTTAGTCATGAGGGAGGGGATTTTTATTTCTTTTTATTCTTGGCTAATCTCTGCATCTGGAACATGGTGAGCTCTCAACAAGAATGTGTTGAATGAAACAATAAATGTTCCTGTTCCCGTATCAAGCACACTGCATTTCATAAATGGTTGATAGATTGGGCTTGAAGCAGAGAGGGAAAAGAAATAGAGCCCTATTTATAAACAAGACATTCTATAAAAATAAATCTATAAAAAGAATTAGGAGGAGGTCAGAATGAGGAAGAGGGGCCATGGTGCAGGGAGAGGAGGAAGAGTAGGAGGAGGGGAAGCCTTGACAGCAGGCTATTCAGGAGGAAAGCAGAGAGCTGGTCCCCAAAGGGGCACTTACTGTGAACAGGCTCTGCGTTCCTGCTCTTCCAAGCATTCAGAATAGTGTAAAGGGGATGCAGTAGTATTAGCAATTAGATTCAGGAAGACAACTGTGATGTTGCAGAACAATGACAATACTAGGGAAAAAGAGTGGCCCAGAGAACCATTGTTTGTATTTGTCTGAATACGGCCCTTGGTTCCAGTTTTGTGATTGCAAACTATACTCTCCTTCTTCCTCTTTTAATGTTAGATGTCTTTCTTTAGTTTTTGAATAAAGAATGTACACTTGAGTTGCAATTAAAGAATTTAAAGCTTAAATTGGTATAATTAAAATATATTTAAAGTGACAGGCATAGATATGAATGAATTTTACCATAATGTATTTCTATTTTCTCTGATGGTTATTGATTTAAAGTTTAATTTGTTATTTATGAGTCAATTAAACTGTTTGTCCTTCATGAAGCACTTAGTTCCTTATAAGCCACTTTCTCCTGTGACTATACTGAGTTTAGACAGTACAAATCTGTATGTGTGTGATCTCTTGGAATTCTTTAGGGCTGCTTATTTTGCAATCATTTACTTTAATTCTTCTTCAGATCATGAGTTTTTATACCTGATAAGATCAGAGGTACAGAGTGTATGCAACACCAAATAGTCTCACGAAGCTATACAATGTTGAAGAATAGGAGCTTACACTTTACAAAGGCTGGATGGATTTTAGTTATTTTAGCTACTAAGATATATGAAAACTAAAAAAAATAATATATTAAACTTGGAAATATGATTCTCTGTGGTGAAACTGACTATGGGTCCCATTTGGCCCTGACAGTTCCTACTTACTTCTGCAGTCTGCTATAATTATTAATGGGGTCCCCTTTTGAATTTGTCCAGGTTTGAAAGTAAGTTACACGGTTATCCTACACTAAGGAAAAAATGGTTAACCTTATCTCAAATTTCTGTCTTTACTCTTTTTTACTCCATATCATACCATATTTTCAGAAATTACAGGGTATTGCTTGGACAACGATGAAAGGTAATGACATCTGAACCGGCCCTGCTTACTCCCAGCAGGAGGCTGAGGAATACTCACTCAGTTGGATCACCACAGGGCCTCAGTTGTGACTTGGCCAATGCTCAGAACAAACATTCTAGGTTGCACTTTTATAGGAAGAAAATTGCTTGCTATTCCAGCTTCTCATTAAAATGAGACAGTCTGTGCTTCTCCCTGCCTCTGCCTCCTCAAATCAAATGACAAGCAACATTATAACAAAGAAATTGCTGGCCTAATCCCTGCAAATCATGATGGATAAACTAAAATTCCAATGCATTGAAATAACTTGGGCTTTTCCTTGAGATAGCTTTTAACAAGCACAACAAAATCAATTCAATACTGTGATAAATTTAGAGCCTAGACATCCTCAGTCCTGTGTAGCTTTCTGAGTTTATCACTCTACTTTTCTTGTCATTAAGTGAGCACACTGATCTGATATTCCTGAGAAGCCCCTTGATATTCCCAGGACTTTTTTTCACCTTAGTAATCACTCTCTAGCTCCGATCTTTTATTTAGATGCTAATTTAACTGACTGTCGCACTTTAATTAGGCTGGAGGCATGTATGTTAGACAAGAAGTGAGCTAAATTGGAGTGCACCATGAAAATGGTGGCTTTGCATTGTTTTAAGTGTTGGCAGTAATGATGGAAGTAGTTCTTGATTTTTGTATTTTCCTTTATTTGTTTTTAAGCTATGGCCATTACCATGGTTCGAATCTGATCAGGCATGCTGGAAAGCAACCTCTTCATTTTCATACTCATTCAGTAAGCAGTTGAGACTCTTTCACAAATACTTAAAACTAAACATTCTGTGAGTTAAAATGGCATTACAGTGGAACCTTGGTTCTTGAGCTTAATTTGTTCCAGAAGCGATTTGTTTGAAAACCAAATCATTTTTTTCCCATTAGAAATACCGTGTGAGCATGAAAGTGTTGTTGAGAACCAAAGTTTTGTTCAACAATCACGACATTTCTTCCTTGAACAGCTTGGAGAACTGAATTGTTGGAGACGGGAGACATAGGAGAACCGAGGTTTGACTATATTGTTATTAACATCCTTGTAGAATGTTCATTTTGGCATTTTTAGATTCCAATGATGAGCTTTAAAAAAAAGAATTAACTCCTATTTTATTCCCTTTCCAAACATGTTTTGCATTTTATTTGATTACAAGGGTATTCATATAAAATTCCAATTTCAAATACACCAAATTCATGTTCTTCTTGGCCTTTGGAAGTATCTTGCTTTTTTCAGTCTCTGAAGGGTCACCTTTGATACTTTCTCCTTGATAGCATACCTGAATGCTGATCATCTGTGTCTGGGCTTTTCCTCCTGTGTGCCTTTTCACCTCTAGTCTCTTCCCTGCATTATTAACCAGCTCTTAGGTTGACATAACCATTTGGAATCCCTCCTCAAAGCTACAATAACAAGGTGTCCAAATATCCCCCGGGTTTCATGGAGAGGTCTTCTCAGAAGAGCTCCCCATACTTTCTTGTACTGTTTACTCTCATCACAACAGCAGGCCTGAAAGGGAGGGGAGATGTTGCCAGCCTAGGAGCAATAGTCCTAACCCACTTGAGCTGTTGTGTGGACCTGCTCTCTCACCCATATCCAGAGGCACGATTCTTAGGCTTCTGTCTTCATTCTGGTCTTGCTGGCTTCTTTTTCCCATGGATCTTTAATCCACGGCTACACCCCAAACTCCACTCTGGACTGACTTCAAGTCTAAATGTTGCAGCCAGCCACTTCCTCACATTCAAAATGAGTTTTCCATGTCAGTCTGATATTATAAACCTCTAATCTCTATTCATATGTAAGACTCACACCAATGAAAAGAACACTTTTTGTTTCTAGAACTCACCATCAGCAATAATCTCTGGCCCAAGCTACTGAAGCTATTCATGACTGCTGAAACTCTCAAACTTGCTCTTCCTATGTAGTATTCTCCCAGGATAACCACCAGCATTATCCTAAGACACAAATATGGGGAAAAAAATGATTAATGTCCCAATTTTTATTATTCATTTCTCTGCTTAAAAACCTCTAGTGGTTCCCCACAAATGATAAGCAAATTGCTTACTTTGGTAAATAAAATTTCTTAAAATATAATCCAAGCTTTCCAACTTCATCTCTAAACAGTTTATAATTATCCCTAGGTAGCCATAGAGCCTAAATCCTAATTAAGCAAGACAACTAACACTGTTCTCCCAACTGATCATGTATTTTAATCCCTTTATTAAACTCTTTCTCTTTTATTTGTCTGCAAATCCTACTCATATTTTACCTAGTGAGCTCTATTCATCCTCTCTAAGCCCACTGAATAGCCAGCTCCTCTAGAAATCCTTCCTAGGTCCATCCAGAAGGCAAAAACTGCTTGCATACCACTTACTACAGCACACTCATTATTAGTGTTGCCATGATTTCTCAAGCTGTCATTATTTGAGGGAAAAATATCGATGATTAGAAGGGGTATCTCTACTTGCCAAATTAGAAAGAACATGAATTAGAATATTGGTTTTTTAAGCCTGCAGAGATTATTTGTGCTGCATCTATGATATGAGCCTTTTGCAAAGCCAACTCTGAAAAACCAAGACCCCTGAGAACAGACCCAAGCAACACAGAAGAAGAAAGCACTATTGGAACTATTTGGGCTCCTCAAGAGAACTAGGCTTCTTTGAAATCCTAGTACCTATGCAATTATAACCAAGCCTTTTTCTACTTTTGTCAAGACTTGTAGCAAAAACAGAGCCCCTCTAACTATGAGACCAGCAGTCATGCTGCTACTCTGCTATTTCTGAAGAATTATCTCTCTGTCTATATTGAGGAGTTGTTCCCCGTCTCCTGTATAGTAATTCATTAACTCAGTAAATAGATCATTGACCAGCTGTTAGGCATTAAACAAGATAGATCTGGTCCTTGCTCTCATGGAGTTTTAATTTCATTATGCAGCAGGAAAATGTTAACCAACCAATTCTTTTTTAAATTTCCATTATCAGAAGTGCAGCAGAAAGAGAAGTACTGACAGCTGTGGCTTTGTATGTAACACTACCTAACCCAATTTGAAAATCAAGTATGCTTCCTTCAGGAAGTTCATGTTTATTTAATATTTGATTCTTTTTGCTTACGTTGAATCCTCAGTCTTGTCCTGTCTCTTCATACTGGATATTTCTTCTGAGCTTTACCTCATAAGGCACAGAGTAAAATAATTCAGACTCTCATTTGTAAAGGCCAGGCTTAACGTGAGCTTTCCTACATTACTTCTTTACCTCCTGGCCCATTATAAATTGTGTCTTCCCCCTTTCAAAATTTGTTATATTTTTGCTACTCTAATTCTATAGTAATAACTATATTAGAAAAGGTATTAATTATGAAACATTTTATAAGGGAAGACATCACCAGGATAGAGCAGGTATATGGATTCTTTCTTTCTGTATTTTGTACTATTGTTCAGCTCATAGTTTTAGGCAAAAAATCCCATTCTACCAACATAATGAAATAGCCAGCACTAGATTAATATAAAACTTACTCTTTTTCTTGAGTATTAAAGGATATTCAAAATCAATACTATCTTCATAACAAATGCATAGGTTATAACGTGAGAGAGGATTCTGTAACCCAAATCATGCAGCCCAGAAGAGGAGGGTGTGGCAAGGGAAGTTGTGGGTGGTTGGGGTAGAAGGCACGTTAACTTTAGCATAGCTACATGTTGAAACCAACAAAAGCTTAACTTCTTGAAAGTCCATCACAATAAAAGCCAACATTTACTTCAGGACAAACAATGGTTTCCCTCACCCTATGTCCTGGTGAGCTTTTCATATTCCATTTAACTTTGTTTGGGATAAAGAGAATTGTGGCCAAGCTTACCCTCTAGGCATAAACATTTGCCCTCTGATTATAAGGATATGAAATGCGTGTCCAGTTCCTCTTAAATTCTTTATATTTTTTAATTGTTTTCTATGAATTTTTTAGAAAGATAATCTTTATATCCTATTTTAAGTTTCCATATAAAAGTATTTCTTAAAAATAAAGTCTTTTAGCTGAAAGGCCATAACTATTAGCTAAGCTCCTATATCCCTTAGACTAATTAAGTTTACTCAGTTTCATTACTAGAGTCTTCTTTGATTTTTAAATCACAGGTAACATGCAACATTACATTAGTTTCAGGTGTACAACATAGTGATTAGACATTTATATAACTTAGGAAGTGATCACTCCAATAAGTCTGGTACCCATCTGACACCATACATAGTCTTACATTATCGACTCCATTCCCTATGCTGTACTTTGCATCCCCATGACTGACTTTATAATTGGCAATTTCTACATCTTAATCTCTTCCTCTTTTCCACCCATCCCCTCAACCCCCCTCCCATCTGGTAGCCATCAAAATTTCCTTGTTAAGTTTACTCAGTTCCCTTAGTACATTTTTTTTTGCCTCAAACTGAAATAAATTCTAAGCCAAAGAAAGGTAGACACACTATTAATAAAAAAGGAGGAGGTGGTCTTTTAAAAGTAATTTTCTATGTCCCTAGGACAACCTGGATAACCCTCTGTAGTTGTTCTACCTAAATTTCGTCCAGAGACTATTCATCTCAATACCGTGAAATCCACCCTGCTGACTGAAGGCCAGCAAATGACTAACTCAAAGTTTGATCTCTGGGGTAGTCACATGGCTTCCGAGGTAGTAAGACTTACAAGCTCTTTGTGTAAATATGAGAGGCAATCATGTGTCTTTTCCATGTAAAACTGGATTTCATTCCATTGGAACGGAAAATCACGACACCAACGATGAGTCACAGTCTTCATGTCACCTACCAACCTCTCCTTGTTCTTTTTCTCAGAGCTCTGGCATTTTCAAAAGGACTCTGTTCCATCCACAGCAACACTATCTTAATTTCTTTCTCAGCCCTAAAAACACTGTTTTGTTTATATATTTAATCTTTTTCTTATTATTTATTCACACTGAGACCCTGGCTACCATACATAAGTACTTAAGTATGATTAATTGTAGCCCAGAATACTATGACTTCATTCTGGGAATAACTAAACATAAGGAACAAAGAACTGAAAAGCTCGTGTGGTACGCCATCATCTGAACTAGGTACCAAAATCTGTATGTAATTTGGAACATATTCTTGGGGAGGGAGTGGTTAACAAATCAGACATTGCAATAGTTAACTATTGCTGTGGGAGAAAGCACTCTAAACCTCAGAGGCTTAGAACAATAAGGACTTATCATCTCTCTTAATTCTGAGTGTTGGCTTGGTGGTTGTTATTATTTCACCTGTGTCTGCATTCAACTAGAGGGTTAGCTGGGATCATCTCAGGGCAGCTAAGCCATGAGTCCATGTAACATGGTGATATCAGGGTCCCCAACCCAATGCACAAGTATATATTAACAGTCTGCCTATGTCACATTTGCTGATGTCTCATTAGGTAAAACAAATCACATGAGTCAAGCTGAGAGTCAATGTGGAAGGGACTACATAAGGGCATTATTTTAACAGCCTACCACACAGGGTGGTGATATGAGAGCGTATCATGTTCTCACACTGAGACTGACCCCTAAAGAATAATGACTTATAGACTTCTGGACAAGATATAGAGGTAGTAACAGCTGTGCTCACCTCCTCCCATGACCACATCAGAATTAAAACTAAATTGTGATCATATCCTTGAGAACCCCCTGAATTAGCTGAATAGAACTCCTATTAATAAGGATATAAAAAGAGGCCCATCAAGATTGGAAGAGGGAAAGAAACACAAATCAAGCTGGCCCCACACCCACTAAGAATCTGGAAATATATCTCAGAATAAGAATCAGGAGAGATATCAGAAATATCTCAGCTTCAGAGATCCCCCTGGAGAAGTCACAGCCCCACACAGGACTCCCAGCATAGACCACCGATGATGGGGAGAGGATTCCTCACATCTGATTGTGAGAATCAGTGGGGATTGCGTCTGATGAGACAGCACTGCTGTAGACCTAGGCATTCCTCTTAAAGGGCCAGTGCATGGACTCATCTGCTCACAAACAGTTACCCTAAGCTCCAGAGCAGGTACAGCAGCTCAAAAACCATCAGGGACAGTTCATATAGAAGTGAATTGTCTGGCATCAGGGCAAGGGTTGGAGGGCAGTTCTTTCCAGGACTAAGATGCCAGCAGGAGCCATTGCTCCTTTGCTGAGCTCTCTCTCCTGACAGCCTGAGGTGCAGGCAGGTACCAAATCTGAGTCTCCATTAACCTAGCTAATACTGCTCTAGCCTCATCTTGGTGATTCTGAGACCCTACCCTTCCCAATCCATGCACCCAGCCTGAACCTCTTTTGGAGGCTAATCCACACAAGTGGCCAGCCTCAGCCTGGGCTGTGGCCTTTCCTAAAATCTCTCAAAGATCCACAAACCCCAAACAAGCAGTGGCTGGCCTTGGCATGTCCTGTACCACTTGCTAAGTGGCCCAAGACTGACCCTAGTGGCAACTGGCCTTGGTTCACAGCATAACCACTTTCAGGAGCCTCCAAGCCCAGCACAGAGAGCTGCCAACTGTTGATCACCCTGTAGCTCCTATCAAGTGGTCCTGGGCTGGACATAGGCAGTGGCTGACCTTGGCCTGCACCAGAGCCATTTCTAAGAGGCCCCAGGACCAACACACCCGGCGACCAACCTCAGACCACACCAGATCACCACCAATTAATGCCACAAATGACACATCCGAAGAGTGGATTCAGCAGGCACCAGAGTCCCACTAAAGTGCATTCCTCTCCATTGGGGTTAGTCCCTGCACAGCAGCTTGTTGGTTATAGTTATGGCTAATCCTCACAGCCAGTCATCCTGAGGGTCTATCCCACTCACTGATGTACCCACAGCAATCAAGGCTCAACTACAACGAAGGGCACACACAACCCACACAATGGACATCCCTGTAGCACTGGCATAGGTGAAGAAAATTATGCCACTGGACCCCACAGGGCACCTGTACATAAGGCCACTCTGCCAAGACTGGTGTACATAGCAGATCTATGTAATACATAGAAACAAACATAGGGAGGCAGACAAAATGAGAAGACAAAAACACATCCCAAATGAAAGAATAGGACAAAACTCCAGGAAAAGAGCTAAACAAAATGTAGACAAGAAGTCTACCAGATGCAGAATTCAAAACAGTGGTCATTAAAAATGCTCAATGTTGCCCTGACTGGCATAGCTCAGTGGATTGAGCACGGGCTCCGAACCAAAGCATCGCAGGTTTGATTCCCAGTCGGGGCACGTGCCTGGGTTGCAGGCCACGGCCCCCAGCAACCACACATTGATGTTTCTCTCTCTCTTTCTCCCTCCCTTCCCTCTCTAAAAATAAATAAATAAAATCTTTTTAAAAATCTTTAAAAAATGCTCAGTGAACTTAGGGGAAGAATAGATTGTCTAAGAGAGAACTTCAACAAAGAGAAAACATGAAAAAGGATAGAGAAAACATTTAAAAAACAGTCAGAAATGAAGAATACAATACTTGAAATGATTAATACTTAAGATGGAATCAATATCAAATTAGATGAAGAGAGGACTGAATTAGCAATTTGAAGGACAAGGAACAGAAGACCATCAGAGTAGCAAAAAGAAAAAATAATTTTAAAAAATGAGAAAGGTTTAAGGAGCATCTCGGGCTATATCAAGCTTAATAACATTTGAGTCATGGTGGTACCAGGAGGAGAGAAAAAGCAAGGGACTGAAAACCTATTTGAAGAAATAATGATGGAAAACTTCTCTAATCTGGTGAAGGAAATACACATACAAGTTCAGGAAGTGTAGAGTTCCAAACATCATAATTAAAATGCCAAAGGTTAAAGACAAAGAGAGAATCATAAAAGCAGAAAGAGAAAAACAGCTACGTACAAGGGAGCTCCCATAAGACTATCAGCTGATTTCAAAGTTTCAACAGAAACTTCACAAGCCAGAGGGGAAATGCACAAAATGTTCAAAGTGATGAAAAGCATGAACCTACAACCAAGATTACTCAACCAGTGAGGCTATTGTTTAGAATTAAGGACATATAAGGAGAGATGAAGTATTTCCCAGAAAAGAAAAAGCTGAAGGACTTCATCACCACCAAACAAGTATTACAAAAAATGTTTTAAAAAGATAGGAAATATGAACAAAAAATATCTCAAGGAAAAAAATTCTCACTGACAATGGCAAACACATAATAAAAGCAGTGGATCAAGCAATACTAAAGCTAAAACAATGATTAAAGGGCAAAAATAGGAAGATTATGTGCAATTACAAGAGTAAGTTCAGGGACACACACAAACACACACAAACAAAATGTAAAAAATGACAAAAACATATACATGGAGAGACTGAGAAAAAGGTAGTGCTTATAAAATGTGTTTGAACTTAAAGGACCACCAACTTACAATAGACTGCTACAAACATAGCTTAGTATATGTGAAGCACATGGTAACCACAAACAAAAATCTGTAAGAAATATACCAGAATCAAAACAACATTACAAAGTCATAAAACATATGAGAACAAGAGAATAAGAAAGGAACAGAGAGAAATGACAAAAACAATAAAAAATAATTAACAAGATAGTATTAACTACATACCTATTGATAATCCACATAATTTCACTTATAGGTGGAATCTAAAAAAAACTCATAAATAGAGAATTAGCTGATGGTTGCTAAATGGAAAGAGGGTTGGAATCTGGATGGAAAAGGTGAAGAGATTAAGTAGTACAAATTGGCAGTTACAAAATAGTCACAGGATATAAAGTACAGTTTAGGGATCTAGTCAATAACATTGTGATAACTGGATATGGTGTTAGGTCAATGTTAGACTTATTGGGGGGGTCACTTTATAAGTTATATAAATGTGTAACCATTTTGCTGTACACCTGAAACTGATATGGTATTGAATGTCAACTATAATTTTAAAATTAAAAAAAAATAATGATGTATTCTAAATTTAGCACAGTACTTGGAGAGAACATAAATTAATGAGTGGGTTGTCAATTTGAGAAACAGGATTATTGATTAAAGGATTATTGACATAGACTGTGAGTGTACACCAAGTAAAATGTAAGAACAATAGAGATAAATTCATCTCTAAATGCATAACAAAAAAACTACATACAGTGCATCAAGGATAAATATTAAACATTTCTTTTTCAAAACAAGAAAAGTAAAAATAAAAAATGTTATTATTAACACTAGATTATATAACACAGTAGAGTAATAAAATTTAGTACCTAGAGTCTCCCAGGTACTAAATGAAATAACTTTCAATTAGAATTCTATACTTAATTAAATTATCATTCAAGAATATGGGCAATTTAAAAACTTAGAGCAAAATATCTTGAAAAATTGCTACTTTCAAAATGGTATGTAATAGTTAATAAGAACTGTATAGCATTGGGTGTCTGTGATTAGTTAAAGCACACCAAGATCCATGTCATGCAGAAGAGAAGTACTGTATCCAGCAGTCTCCAACCTTTTGGCATCTCTGGGCCACACTGGGAGAGGAGCTGTCTTGGACCACACATTAAATACACTGGGACACGTAGTCACAAGAAAATCTCATAATGTTTTAAGTAAATTTTCAATTTTTTTGTTGGACCACATTCATAGCCATCCTGAGCCACATGCAGCCCGCAGGACACAGGCTAGACGTCCCATTTTGAATGACCTTAAACTTTGTACGCACTTCAATAAAGAGCATAGAACTTAGTGAGTGTCCACTAAATGACAAGAAATATAATCTATAGCTTCAGAATCAGCGAAGAGTATAAAGGTAAATTTTCTAAAAGTTTAATCAAATAAAATACAGAAAAGAGAAAAAATAAGCAAATAAAATTTATGGAAAATAAAATTAAAGATGTAAGAATGTAAATCATAATAACTGGTAGGAAACTAATATATTAACAGAAGAAATTATTAAGCTAATTTTTTGAAATCCAGCTAACTTTGTTTTAAGAAGCAAACAAAGAACACAGAATTTGACAATAAACAAATACAAAAAATATAACAGGCAAATAAAGATGAAAAATAGCAATATGATATGAGATATAATATAATTTAAGCTAAAATTAATAGAAAAATGAATACAATAATCAATAATAGTTTTCTTAAATGATGCAGTTTCATATACTGTGCTTTTTCCACTTTCATTATTTCACATACAAAACAATTCATTTTTGAATAATATTAATTTACAATGGGCAAAATTAGTCTCAAGTGTGAAAAGAAATTCATATTTTTAAAAAGACTTGAGGAAAATGTGGCAAGAATCCCTTAAGAAAAACAATTCTACAGATATGTTTACAAAGGCTAGGCATATGTTTTTAAGTCCTTGTACCCTGTGGGTATTTGTAAAAGAGGAAAGTTATTCTAACCTCCTTGGGTAGGCATTTATGCAGCACCTCAAGCCCTGCATCTTTTGGATGCTGATGAGACCCACCTGCCAGCAGTGGGAGCCTAAACAGGATGGCCAGAACTCCCAAGAAAATAATCAAGACAGAAAAAAAAAATATGCCATCGTCAGCTTCTGAATAAGAAACTGGCTGACAGTCACACACAAAGCCATAGACTAAATAGAAATTTCCCGTTTAAAAATGAAATGTATGCAGAATTCTAGGTGTTATCCAGTATAACATATACATAAAATTATTATTATTTGCAAGGCTACTCTGAATTTTCTTTGTAGGAACGAGCTTCCTTCATAAAAATATTGCCGCTCGGTGAATGGAGAGCTCAGAGGTGCAAGGTAACACCGGGCCCCAAAAGCACACAGCATCAACACTGAAAAAACCTATCTTCTCAGCTCAGTCACAAAATATTCATTTTGCTAAAAGAATCAAACTTTCTAGGTCAATTGGTTTTTATATTAGTAGAAGAGACCTTAATACATTCTTAGCAGACAGAAGTGTGAGACAGATTCAGATGTTCTGAGAAAATCTGTGAGTTTCTGTTCATTTATTTACTTTGTGTTTCCATCCATGTGTATAGAGAAGACAAAATATGCTATTCCTCATTTATAAATTGACCTTACTGACTCTCTTATTTTCTAGGAGTGATGACCTGTTGGCACTCTCAAATTTTCCTATGAATATGAACAAAAAGAAGACTGGGCAAACTCAATGCCCACAAACAGAACATTTGCAACCAGCCTGTAGGAGTAATCAAACGCAGAAGCGTAGGATGAATTCCGAGTGTCACGTCCCCACGACTCATTAAGTTACTTTAAAGTAAAAAGTGTCTCTGTCGTTGTGCGTCTTAGCAGCGCTGTACGCACCTAGGCTCTGGTTTCTGTCCTGCCAGTGCCCGGGTGACCAGGCGTCAGTAACCCAGGCCCTTCCTGCTCAGTTTCAGTATCTACAAAATAAAAAAGAGAGTGTTAGAAAAATGACAAGAAGTTGCAGAATGTGGAGTGAGAAGAATTGCGTGGAAGATCAAAATGACTTAACTCTTGAGGCAGAACACCTGCAGGGGAGTGCGCATCGACCACTTTCCACTGCTTCAGCCTCGCACTACAGCTGCCGTCAGCAGAGGACTAAGGAGGGAAAATGCTGAAAAGCTCTCTATCAAGAAAGAACATCATGTATGCATACTTTCTCCAGTTATCAGAGTGCTTCCTATTCCACATTATTTTAATTGAAGCATACTACTATCAATTTGTTGGTACTGCTTTTCTGAGAAATAATGTTTCAATGGAATTATGGTACTCTTAAATGTGAATTTACTTACCTAGTGAAACCATTATTATTTTCCTGTGATTTAAAGTACATAAACCTTTAAATAAACAATGCCGGATCTTCAGTGGGAAGATCCTATAAGAGGATCACAGAATTCCAGCGCTAAAAGGGGATCACAGACAATGTTTTCCAGTAACACGGCTCACACAATCTCACAGCCAGGACATGGCAGATTCCTGTCCCCGGGCTCTAAGCCCAGAACTCAGTCTATCACTGAAAACGGTGACTCGTTTCTTCGTGAGTCACTGACTTGCCAGTGTTCTGATCTCTCTTCATAAAGAACATAGGACAGTTTAAGTCTTCCGAGACTTTTCATTAAAAAAAGAGAGACTGACCAAACAAAAACCAATTAAAACCTGATAAGCTCAGCACACAACCAGTGAAGTGATCTACTAAGTGTTGTTATGGTACAATAAAAAGTATCATTTTATTTCAGGTAGTTGAACCTCGTGGTCAGGAGCATATATTCTGGAGTCATGAAGATCTGTGACTCCACTGTTTGCTAGTTGCATGACTTTTTTGAGCCTTAGTTTTCGCCTTTAAAGATGGAAATAATAACAGTAGTTACACTTAGAGGGTGGAGAAGATCACGTGAGATAGTCAATGCACGTACTCCGGTCAGTGACTAATGTGACACATGTGCCATTGCTATGATTTCCTGACACACATGCACATATCCCTTTATACATTTTAACACTATCATTTAAAATAAACTTCTTCAAGTTAATGTTAAATGTCACGAAAATCATCTTTAATTTTTATATCTATCATCATTTGATCCACTCTAAAATCTGCTAAGACAAAACACAGAGTAACCAAGTTTGTTCTAGATTTTCCTTTCTCCTTTGTCCTGAAGATGTTTACCCTATTAAGGTACTGAAAATGAAAGCTTAGGAATGACTTTCAGATGTAAGTCTCAGATTCATAGCACAAACTGATCTAGATTCAGTAGCTTTTCTAGTGTAGCTCTGATGGCTAAGCAGTGTTGAATTAGAAGAGAAGGTGAGCCCTGGCTGGTGTGGCTCAGTGGACTGAGTTCGGGTCTGTGAACTAAAGGGTCGCTGGTTCAATACCCAGTCAGAGCACATGCCTGGGTTGTAGGCCAGGTCCCCAGTTGGGAGCGATGAGAGACAACCACACATTGATGCTACTCCCCCTCTCTTTCTCCCTCCCTTCCCTTGTCTCTAAAAAATAAATAAATAAAATCTTTTAAAAAATAAGAATTTTCAAAAAGCTGAGAAGAGGACATCAATAACAAGGGAGGCACATGGTCCTCCCTACTGAGGTGTTTCTGGGAGCCTGAGCCTCCCAGACATGACTTCGTGTCTGTAGGAGAGCTCAACATACCAATTTACTCTTAGAGGGAGAAAAAGTATGTTCCTGTATGCAACTTCAGCTGGGATTTCAGCTAGGAAATTGCGTTTAGCTATGACAACAGGTTTAAAAGAATGGATTCTGTCAGACAGTCTCACAGCATTAAATGCCTAAATCATTCAAAGAGAACATCTCAGTGCTTCATAAATAATTAAAGCCCCCCTGCCGCCCCCCGCACACACACACCCAAAGCAGAGAAGATTGTCTCCTCTCCAAACATTTCTCTTAACTGGCTAAACCTGTGTCTATTTTTCAAGGGCACCAGCATTATCCTCCCTTTAATTTGAATGGCTACATTCTCTTAGAAATACCCAACTACTTTACTCTCCCTGGGGGGTAACCAAACCAGATGAGCCTTAGTACTTGTAATATCAAGATGTCGTGGCTTATTTCTGGCTGCTACACAGCTAACAGGGGTCACAGGCTGGATGGGTCTAGGGGACTGCCAATGGACTAAATTGCAACACCACCTTATAGGTACACTCTCCATTTGTAAATTTCACTATTCATTTGCATTACCCAATGGAAGGCGCCCTTGGAGAGGGAGATCAGAACCATGAGAAATGATTCCAGTTCTGCTATAACTGGCTAGGCTCTTAGGTTATTCTAATTTTTGTCTTGTTTTCTTCATCTAAACAAGAACTACCTGCACAGGTCATACATTCTATGGTTCTGTGTGATTTATCAGTTATCACATAATTTACAATGTCTTGGTGTGCTTGTTTGGGGGGGGGGGTGTGGTTTGTTTCTTTGGGTTTTGCTTCAGCACTGGGAAATCCTGAGAGCACAGTGTCAGGTGGAAGCCTCTCTCATGTCTTTCAACAAGCAGGACACCCTCTGTGCACTCACTGAGGGCACAGACCTACTGCACTGGAATCACATTTTCTGAAGTCAGAGTGAAAGCTGCAGATGTTGCCTGAGAAAACTCAGAATCCCGTCACATACCTTTACATTATCTTTCAAAGTGCCTGAGGTTCTACGCATTCTTCAAGCACCGAAATAACCCTAGCACATATCAGTAACAGCTCAAGAAACAGTATCCTTTTGACATCACCATGTATGGTTTCGATCCAACTGCTTCCCTTTTCACGTCACATGCTATTCACAAATGTGACAGCCACTCTCCCCCCCCCAAAAGGCAAAGGACATTTGCTAGGAAGAGGCACAATGAAATTCCACCCAATCACTTGCAGCCTTTATTCTTAACCCAGGGCCGATAGTGGAATAGCTCGTTTTGCCGGTTATAAATAGGTTCTGGAGCCTATCACTCTAGCTCACTGGGAAAGAATGCAAACAGTCCCAGGAATGAAATACTTGAGAAGATCGTCCTGCTTGGTAAGAGCTATTTTATTTTAAATGACAAAATTTTCCCCCAGACACAGAGAAAGCCTTAAATTTTTAGCCTATGAGTTTCTCATCCTTACGAATTATGTGATGTTTTCATGTGAGAAAAAAAATAAAGAAGAGAGAGGAAGTTGCATCAGTGGTAGAAATGTGCTGAACAATACCTGTCTCCCTCAGTTGGCCTTTAAAGGAATGTTCATTATTTTGACCAAATCTGTGCAGTCATACTGCGTTCTCCAAGAACAAACATAGTTCATGTAAAGGCCTGTTCAGAAGGGCATCTGAAAGCCAAAGCATGACACTGCTAGAAACACATTACAGAAGACACCAAGTTGAGTCCACAGAATCAATAGTTTCAGGAAATAAACTCGTTCTTTTTCTTCTACATGAAGAAGTGAATGAGAAAAACATTCTAAACTTTACATAAACATTTTTCTTTGAATAAAAACCAATCAGTGTTGCATATAAAAATGTAAAGACAGTTACAATCATAAAATTTTTCTTGTTTAAAAATTAGGAAACTGTCATATTTGTAAAGGGGATTTTTAAGCTTCAATTTCTAAACCTAGAAATACTTCTCATTTTGCTACAAGATCAGAAGGCACATGGTAAAAACGTATGGCTCTTGATTGAGGTAACAAAATATAATTCTGAAGGGTTTCCCTGTCTAGATAATTTGCCTTTCACCAAAATTGCCACATCTCAAACTCCACAGCAAAGGACAGTGATCTCCAGTTTTTGTGTGGCTGCTATTCTTTTCTTGACTTGAATCCTTAGGTCTGCAGGTAGGAAGTGGGCAGTTTTAGTGATTCTGGATGTTATGAAGAGTTAGAATAAATCTCAACACTTTGTTCAGAGATGCTGTATAGAAATATCTGAACACACCATAACGATGTTTAATTTAAACATTATGGCACATAATTTTGAATCCAAGTCTGGTCCATACTTATAATGCAAATCAGAACTCTTATGATACTGAAAAAAATAGTTCATGTCTATGATGTTGTTGAAGTATTTAAGTAAGGAAGCCTTTATGCTGAAGTGTCCCTAATGCCTCAGTAGCCTACATAAGCAAAGCCAAGCCTAAGCTAAGTCAGTTAATACACTCAAGAAAACAAAACTTGCAAGAGCAACCAATTATAAACAGCCAGCTAGGCTTTCTCAAATAAGGCAACTGCTTAAGCTATAACCAATCAAATGATTTATTTGCTTTGCTTCAGCATTTTCTCTGTAATAACCTTGGCCCTAGCTTCTATCCATGCAGCTCTCCTAACCACCTTTGCTTTGGCCCTGCCCGATTCGAATTAATACATGTCAAATAAGCTCTTGAAAGAATTGAATGTGCCTCAGTTTACCTTTTAACCATGTGTAACTAATGACACTTTTACCGAAATCAGAAAAAGGAAAGAGAATAGAACAATTGTCCTAAGACTTTTTCAGTTGGCTCTTGGACTAAGAACATAAACCTACCCCAAACTGAGGACATGGACGTGCAAATGTGTAGTAGTGGTAGCGCTGGAGTCAGGGAACACCGAAAACGGTTTCTCGCACGTTTTTGCCACCTGAGACTTTCAGTGCATCAATGAAACCCTAATGACTTGCACACACAAAGCTTCTGCTTCAGGCATTTAAAATGTTCACATAAACTTAACAGGGTGTCTAAATAAAGTTATTTTAAGTGAATCTTCTAAACTCCTTTTCCTTCAAAAGATTCCTTCTCTCCTCCCTTTCAGTGTGAGAATGCCCATGTTAATTCCCATTCTTAGCGAAGTTTAGAAGATATCCATAGCGGCTGCTAAAGTACTTATGTAAACTGATGCTGCCCCTGGAAGAAGCATACACACATGACTGCCTTCATTTTTTCCAATTTAAAAGTGCCTCCAAAGAATTGTTAAGGGGGACTCATTTCAGCTTCTTGGCTTTTGGGGTTTTCCCCAAGACTGCCAATCTAGCTCTTAGAGCCCACATTTCTCTGGGCCAAGTAATCATTTATCAAGTCTGCATCCTCTGCCATCAAAATTCCTAGATAAAATGACTACGTTAATTAATTGCATGGAGTGTAATCAATCATGGTACTCTTGATGTTAACTCATGTACCTATAAAATGTAAGTTTTAAAAAGTAAAACCAAAAAAATAAACCTTAGCCCACTTGTTTTTAAAAAGTGGTTAGGCATTTCAAAGAGCAGAACAGTTGGAAATACACAGGCTAAGTTCTGAAGTGGTCCAGAACCATACCTGAGGTTCAGTCTACCTTTACAATTTCCACATACTTAGGAAAATTGAAAAGTGAGATCGTTAGTACATTTTCTCTTGTCAAAGTAGGCGGAGATCATTTAATATGTGGACAACAATTATTCTAAGTTTTAAGTCAAGAAACCAAACCCTTCCATCATACACATAACTACCTATAATGTGATACCTTACAGTGTGACAAGTACAATAAAATGTATTATAGATGCAGTATATAAAGGAACACAGGAATCTGAAACATATACTGACCTTTCTAATGAGTATTACAGCAGTCCAGCTGCTAAGCAAATGGACCTCTTACTAATAATCATATTACCAAGTTAAAAGAAAAGAGGTTAATTTTTTCCTTTATAAAATAGACATTTCAACTCAATGTAACTGCAGAAGCATGAGCCAGTAGAAAGTGGATGAAAATTATAAAATTATCTTATGTTAAAATCAGAGCAATTCCCAGAGACTCCACTTACTTTATACTTGGATATAATTAGCTTTGATCTTAGTTTCAGTTAAGAAACCACTCCCCCAGGTACTATTTCCCTTTTCTTTACAGTTTAAACTTTTTAAAACCAATGTCAGCAATTTCACATCCTCTCCCACACCTGGAAAAGTGCTGTTTCAGACTCACAGGTTGTCCTTCAGCTCTCTCCTCGCGTCACTTCTCAGCTCTAAGCACAAAGTTGGGGGAAATGCCCTCTCCAGAAAGCGCGTCTTTGGTGTACACCTTGTTTATCCACTTCATTATGGCCATATAGTTTCCTGGACCTGTCACCCCCAGATGTCAAAGCTGTGAAGATCTTTAAACTACAGACTGTGCTCTTGGTATGATGAGAAGGAAAACCATACAAAGAGTGTTTCCAAGAGAAGCATTGACATCTGGTGGGCAGAAGGTTGAGTAAGGTTCCAAAATAGGAAGACAAAATTTCCTTCCAGACAAGTCTGGATATCATTTGGTTAAGGCATATCATTATATGTCAGGTCATGAAAAGGATTGGACAAGTGATTTTAATTTTTAGAGAAGATCAAATAATAGGAACTGAATGTGAAAATGCCGATAAAGGGATCAGAGAAACATAGAAGTAAGCCTTGACTCTGTCAACAAACAAGCAATAATACTGAGTACATTTTTTTAAAGATTTCTATTTATTTTTTAGAGAGAGGGGAAGGGAGGAAGAAAGAGGGACAGATACATCAATGTGCAAAAGAAATGATCTGTTGCCTCTCACATGCCCCCAACAGGGAACCTGGCCCACAATCCAGCCATGTGCCCTTGACTGGGAATCAACCTGCTTAGGCTTCAGTTCCCAGTGCGGCACTCAACCCACTGAGCCACACCAGACAGGGCATGAGTATATATTTTTTTAATTTCAGCTTTTTAAAAAAATTTCACCTTTACTGAGTTATAATTGACAAATAAATTGTTAGCTATTTAAAGTGTACAGAGGGGTGCCCTGGCTTATGTGGTTCAGTAGATTGAGTGCCAGCCTATCAAAGGTCACTGGATTGATTCCCAATCAGGGGACATCTCTCCCCCTCTCTCTAATAAATAAAGTGTAGAGAGGGGTGATGGGGTATACATATATGTTGTGAAAGGATATCCCCATCTAGTTAATTAACACATCCATCATCTCACATATTTATCTCCTGTGTGTGCATATGCAAGAACACTTAAGTTCTACTTTCTTAGGAAATTTCAGTTATACTATGACGTGGACATCAGCCCAAAGTGTCCGTGGCATTATGGATGAGATATGACACAAATTCACGTGGACTACCGAGTCCCGTGGAGGAAAAGGGATGGCTCGACTTCTCTCTCAAGAGGAGAAAAAGCCTCAGAGTGACTGGGCCACCCTCTTAAGAGGAAAGCACCCTGACCCTTCCCTTGACAAGCTTTTATTGCTTTTTCTGGGCACATTACTTGATGGTCCTCATTTACTATGCACAGGTTAGCTTTAGGTGGTTACCTTTTACAGAAAACAAAGGAACCATTGCCACTAATCACATCACAGAAGAGGGATATTTGCAAATGAAAAGGGAAAAGTGGTTGAATTGATTACACTAGTCCTTGGAAGGTTTAGCATAGGTTTTAGGAAGTTATTTTAAAGATATTCAGTAAATGTTTGCTGCTTCAATTCAGGGTGAGGGAGATTTAGCAAAAGCAAGTCTCATGGCAGTCTAGGTGCAATGCAAGCCTGACTCCCCACGGGAGAACCCAGAACAGTCTCCTATAATATTATACAGTGTTATCAACTACAGTTACATGTTATACATTATACCCTCAGAAACTGCACCTTGTAGCTACAAATTTGTACCCTTTAACCAACCTCTCCCTATTTCCCCCAAACTCCAACACCTGACAGCCACTTCTCTACTGTTTCTATGAGTTTGACTTTTTAAAAAAAATATAAATAATATCATGCAGTATTTGTCTTTCTTTCTCTGACTTATTTCACTTAGCATAATGCCTTCAAGGTCCGTCTTTTCTGTCACAAATGGCAAGATTTCCTTCTTTCTCAAGGCTGAATAATATTTCATTTATATACATGCATACACATATTTATATGTTTATATCACGTTTTCATTATCCATTCATTTGTCTTCAGACACTTAGGTTGTTCCCATATCTTGGTTATTGTGAATAATGGTGTTTCAATAAACATGAGAGTACAGATATCTCGTCAATGTTGTGTTTTTATTTCCTTAGGATATATACCCAGAAGTGGAATTGCTGGATGTATTTTTAATGTTTTAAGGAATCTCCATACTGTTTTCCATAGTGGCCACAACTGTTAATTACATTCTCGCCATGTGCAAGGTTTCCCTTTTCTCCATATCCTTGCTAATATTTGTTATTTCTTATCTTTTTATAACATCCACTCTACCATGTGTGAAGTGATATCTCATTGTGGCTTTGATTTTCATTTCCTTGATAATCAGTGATATTGAGCACCTTTTCATTTCTTGGAGGTTATTTATACGTCTTATTTAGAAAAATATCTATTTAATTTCTCAAATCAGATTGTTTTTCTTTTTTTCTATTGAGTTGTAGGAGTTCTTCGTATATTTTGGATCATAAGCTCTTTTAGATTTGTGATTTGCAAATATTTTGTCTCAGTCCATAAATTGACTTTTCTTTTTCTGGTTTTCTATGCTGTACAGAGCTTTTTAGTTTAATGTAGTCCCACTTGTTTATTTTTACCTGTGTTGTCTTTCTCCAAGTATGCTTTTATGTGCTTAGCATTTTATTTGGTATTTTAAAGGACTGAGAAGTTTTGACACAATCATTGCCCTCAAAGAGTTTATACTGGGAGAAAAACACTGAGTAAACAGAAGTTTTCAACTGTGGCACTAACAATATGAGTAGTACACACCCAGAAAAAGAACAAAGAAAATCACTTGGTAAGAGTAGTCAGGGAATGACTGAAGGTGGAGGAAGGACTTGAGCTGGACCCTAAGGGTGAGTAGAGACTGACTGAGTGGGGCTGAGGAAAGATGGGAAGGCGCTGTTTAAAGGGGGAGGGCTGAAATGAGCAAAGCCCACAGAGAGCCTAACGTGCCACATAACAGGAGATGATTGAGGACACTGGTTTGCACGGAAAAGGGCAGCATTGGAAAGTGAGGGGATATTAGATTGGAAGGGTAGAGTGGAGCTAGATGTAGTGCAAAGAGGACCATAAATCTGGGTGATAAGTAATGAAGGGGCTATTGTGCTTTCTTTAGTACAAGTTATGTCATATATAAGAAAAGTCAGTTTGACATTTTTTTGTGGGACTCAAACATATTCCTCAAATTTGGGCTTGTCCGGAGATATTCTAAAATTAGTACTTACTGATGACCTAAGTCTTAAATTTTTGTTAATAAATAAGAATGATTTTTACTTGGGCTAATATATTATTCTAGTAGCATAAATTATGCTGCTTACATAATTTTGATGTTATACAAAAGCTGTTGGAGAATTATTTTATATACACTTCTAAAGAAGTTACAGTTATATATAAAATCAACATAAATTTATCATTCACTCCCTCATCCATCAGTTAATTGATTCCACATTTACTGAGCACCCACTCTGTGTCAAGTACTCTACTAGGCACCAAGGATGCAAAGAGAAAAGAAGCAGTCCGTGTTTTCAATAAGTCCAGAGGGAAAGATAAACACAAAAAAACAGATAAAAATAAAACTGTGTGACAGAGGAAAATGTCCACTTGCAGCACTTCTTTTAATGAGGAAGACTATTTATTTTATCAGATCAAAGTAATATAAAAGACATACATTCCTGGATGTGTGGCTCAGTTGTAGTGTCATCCCATATATCAAAAGGCTGTGAGTTCGATTCCCAGTCAGGCTTGACACCTAGGTTGCAGGCTTGATCCCTGGTCAGGACATGTCAGGAGGCAACCAATTGATGTTTCTCTTTCTCTCTCTCTCTCCCTTCCTTCTTCTCTCTTTAAAAAAAAATGTGTGTGTGTGTAGATATATAGATGTATATATATATCAATAAAACATTTCCTCAGGTGAGAATTTTTTAAAAGGCATTCAAATCCCAGGATGTCACAAAAGCTATATAAGCAGCGATGGTGGGAGGAATATCTAGGAGCAACACATGTGCCCTAGACACCTCTTCCAGTCTTGGAAAGAAATAGTAACAAGAGGGTATGTGCTTTTCTGCCCCAGAAACTCCTGGAAAATGCTGCTGCAATCGATGGGTTGCTCTTAGCTTTAGTTCCACCAAGAGGGCTGGTCTAAATAAGCAGAAAGACTATGTGGTACTCGTCCTTAAGCCATCTATGCCCTCTTTCAGTTACATTAATTGGAGTAAGTTATGGAGATCTAGAATTAGTTCACAAACATACCACCCTCAATTTTTTTTATCCCATGGTTGCTGAGGCTGGCATTTTAATGGACTCAAATCCTTCCGTTAGAGATCAAACCAAAGGCTTGAATGAAGACACTTCGTTAAGGTAATGCACATGATTGAAATTCATTCACGTTCTTATAAAGTGGAATCCATCAACCACACTATAAAGGCTTTTATCAAATTCTTTTGTGTTTACACAAGAGGGGAAGGTTAGAAAGCAGTTTGAGAGAGTGTGCCAAGAAAGGCCAAGAATGTGGAAGCTGAGGGCTGTGTAAAGGGAATACGAATTTCATCAACTTTGTAGTTTGCTTAGAGATTGACTGCTCCGCTCCAACGATGTGTAAGCTGATGCCGTTTGTGGAAGCTGAACCCTGTGTGCAGCTGGATCCCACCGGCTAAGGAAGGGTCACCTTACATTGCAGAAGTCAGCTGTGCTATACAAGATTATAAAGATTTTACTTGCTTTATTTTCCTTTTACACAGGAATGATGTTAACTCAAGATTATTCCCAGATAAAGAATAACGCATACAGGTGGAGTCTTTGAGGAAGATTCCGATCCTGGATCCTCCTCTCTCAGGCTGTGTGATCTTGAGAATGTAACCTGGCCACTCCATGCCCAGGTTTTTCTCTGTAAAAAAGGATGATAATAGTACCTAACTCGAAGTGTTGCTCTGATGGTTAAAAGAAATAATAAAAAGGGGGTCTTCATACACAGAGAGCTCCCAATTCATATCCATTATAAGAATTTTATAAACAGAACTAAAAATGTCACCCAAAGTTACTGAACTGACTGACTTGAGACAAAGTTAGGCATGCTCTGGTAAAAGAAAGACTGGGAAACTTTGTAGGATAATTAGACATTCACATCATATTCTGAAGACTATTCTATAATATTCTGCACATTTATGAGTCATGGAATATGGTATCTTCAGTATCTAACCCTAGAAATATTTAAAGAATGGACCAGCTTCAAAGGAACTTTTTTAAGACTTCAATAATGAGCTGCTCAAATATTTATCTCCAAGTATTCAGATAATAGAGGAAATAGAACACCCAGCATTTTGGGGTAAGGTATAGCCCCAAGGCAACTGTGACAAGTAGAAATTTCTTTTGTCTCCTTTGTGTACATTTTGTGTTGCATACAAAAATATATCTGCTTACATATATAGAGTCTTCACAAAAATTCTAAGATGGGTGTTCCAGGAAGTTTCACCTTGTTCATCCGGGCATATCAACCACCAGCAACCTGGCACAGCTTCCAGGGATTCAACTCCTCCAATCTGAGAAGCA
The DNA here is from genome assembly GCA_004024845.1 of Tonatia bakeri. Taxonomy (NCBI): domain Eukaryota; kingdom Metazoa; phylum Chordata; class Mammalia; order Chiroptera; family Phyllostomidae; genus Tonatia; species Tonatia bakeri. The sequence goes on from PVIA01005248.1 coordinate 72,959, forward strand.
TGGCAACAGGAGATACAAACAGAATTCCATTAACACATGGCTCCTGAAATAGGCCACACAAATTACTTAACACACAGTCATGAAATAAGAGTCACAGGCAGGAGAAAACCTGACTATTCTGGTTCTCTGATAATTTCCATGTACATCAACACTTTGAAAAGAATTAAAGTGTGATTATTGAATGCATTTTTCATTTACAGGGTTTTATATTCTTAAAATTTATTCAGAAAGTGTATCTGATTCTCAACATAAAGTTACCACATTGACTTAAAGTCATCATTCGGATCTTCAATTAATTCCTTGGGCCGACCAAGTTACTCTTATTAAAGCTTCCAGGTTTTTATATATACAAAGTTTTATAGTTTTTAAAGGTATGGTAATATATTTCTTCCTTAGTATTTTTTACCTGACCATTTTTGGCCATGGAAGGAATGGGGGGATAATATGGGAAATATTTAAAAGAAATAAACAAATTCATTTAACTTTTGTCATTCTTCAACAAAATAGGAAAAAGCATAGTGACTAGGCAATAATGGCATAAAAGTCTAACCTGACATCCTCAAATAGGAAACAAAGCTAATTAACAAAATACCAATTACAATTTATATATTTATCCATCACTTTTGATGGATCCTCCTCATGCTCCTCAATGAGAAGCATTAAATACCAGCTTCAATTAGTTGGGCCTTTTCCAGTTCCTTGTGGAATTATACAGGGTATATAGTATCTCTCTGAGGGCAAATAGAAGTTCTTGGATGACTGCCATTAGTCATTCCAAAAATACAAAAATAAACTAGTTTAATTACAGAGAAGATAATTTATGGATATCGTTTTGGCAGTGGCACACGGGTAAAAAAAATAATCTCTGTCCATGGAAACCAAATACAACAAGGAAATTCTAATTAAATCACGTGTATTACAAGGACATGAGTCCCATTGTTTTGGTATTTAGTTTCAATCACCTTTTTAAAAATAAAGTATCACATTGAAGTAAAAGGTGTTTTTTCCCCACAAAACAAAATTAAGTAAAATTAATTTATCAGAATAACTATATGGACTTAGGAATAAACATGTTGAATTAAACATACAGGTTTATTATTGATTCAACCCAAAGCCCCATTAAACTATCGAAAGAATATAAACAAGCATAAAGTAATGAGGATAAAACAAGGGAAAAGAGGATTAAAACAGAGGATAAATGGTGCAGAACTGAGCCATCCTTCCAACTGTCCAGATCAAAACCCTTAGCATTATCCATGACTCCACTTTTTCTTTTTATTTATTTTTATTTTTTATCTTCATCCAAGGATATGTTTATTGATTTTAGAGAGAGAGGAAGGGAGAGAGGGGAGGAGAGAGAGAGAGAGAAAAATATCCATCGATTGCCTCTCATATGCACTCCAATTGGGGATTGAACCTGTAATCTAGGTATGTGCCCTGACTGGGACTCAAACCCATAGCCTTTTGTTATATAGGACAATGCTCCAACCACCTGAGTGACCTGGCCAGAGCCACTCTCTCTCTTTAATACATCAGAAAATCATTGTAATCCATCATTGTAATCCATCAGAAATCATTGTAAAAGCTCTTAGCAGACTACTAATAGACAGGACTTCCTTAACTTGACAATGGACATCTTCAAAAACATACAGCAAACATAATACAGCAAACAAAAACATACAGCAAACATCAAACATTCAGGTGAAATACTGAATGCTTGCCCTAGAATTTGGAAAGAAAACTAGGGTTTTTGCTTAAAGCACCTTTATTCACCATCCAATTAAATAATGGAAGGAAAAGCATAATCTATATAAAAACTGGAAAACTTATATAATCAATAAGGAAATTTAACAAGGGTTGCTAAATAAAACAATCTTTCGTGTTTACATATACTACCAAAACCATCTGAAATGTAGTTTTTTAAAGATAACATCTAGAAGAGAATAAAATTGAATATGTAGGGATAAATCAAACAAAAGATGTGCGATAATTCTATAAAATACTACAAAATATTACTGAGAAAAATTTAAAACATTTCAATATATATTCATAGATGGATAGGATCAAGAGTGTAACAGTTTCAATATTCCTGAAATTAATTTACAAATTGAAAAGTCCATCTTAACATGTATTTCAACAGAAATTGAAAATCTGTTCACAAAAATGTATGTGGAAACAAAGGGTCAAGAATAGTGAAACAATTCTTGAAGAATGGTGAAGTTCGAGACCCACACTACCTTCAAGGTCCAGTCAGGAAGAGGAAGCAGCTAACATGACATCAATGAAGGCTGAGGCTGAAGTTGAATCTTTCCCTGAGGGCACTTGCCAATACCTGGAACATGGAGAGTGCTGAGTTTTAACTTGCAACGTGCTGAGTTAAAATGTAGACACTTGCCAGAAAGTTGGACCCTGCATGGCCAGGGACAGGAGACGGTGTCTAGAAAATATTTATCACCTGAGAAAGTGAAGTGTCAAAAAAATTTCTCCATCTTTGTCTGGGTTTAGGGGGAAAATTTTCAAAACTACAAGTTTGGGGTTCAAACTAAAGTTATCCATGGGGTCCAAGAAAGCCAAAATAACAAATTAAAGCATTCTTTGTTCAATAATGTCCCTGGATGCTTGGCTGAAGCAAATGATAGCCTGTCTGGAGAAATACACACTCAGGTCAGATGTCACCAAATAATCAAAGATTAATTCTGAACATAAGCTCAAAAGAGATTTAAAAATCATGTGAGAAAACAAGCTGTTATACCCTCTCAACATAACTTTTCTACTTAGGGTAAAGTTTAATAAAAAAAAATGTAAGTCTAAAATTTATAGATAAATTCCAAATATTGAGATATAAATCTTTAATCAATACAGGTAGGAACTGTTATATGTTATGTTAAGTAGTATGTCAGGAAACTGGTTTCTTTTCAGCACTAAATATGATAAAGAGGAATCATATACATTGGAGACTGACAAAACTCTTAGCTGAAAAATTCCAGCAATAGGTATCTTATTTATTATGTGTGTAAATTTTGGAAGACCTTGATATGTTATAGCTGAGAAGACAAATAAATACTTTGCCAGATGAAAAGGAAAGTTTGTCAGGAAGGCGAGCGTTACCCAACACCGATGAAGGTTTGGCTGCCTGCCCTGACAAAAGGCGAACTCTAGAGGCAGAGGCTGGTGACAAAGGAAAGAGGATTTTTTGGATTCTGAATAAAGGGAAGAATGGGGCCTCCCCATCTCAAAGCTCATCTTCACAGCAAAACTCAGCCATCCTTAGCAAGACCAAAACAAAATGCAGTGCTGTCCTTTGGTCATCCAGGTAGCTTAGCTTGTTCCCACCTGCTGTCTGGCTTCAGGGTCCCTACTGGAGGTTTCGTTTAGAGCCAGTGCCACCATTAGTCATGCAGCTTAGAGGGCCACAAGGTCCCATGCTCCTGGGCCAGAGAGTGTGTGAACATACCAGCAAATGCTCCACCAGCTCAATGAGAGAGAAAGAGAGAGACTCCCTCCTGGAGGCCATGGGCCATGTCACTGCTAAGGTCACACGGCCCACTGAGAGGGCAGGTCAGTGCACCATCAGAGTATAGGTCCTGAGCAGTGAGCAATGAGTAAGAAAGGTTGTTTTTTTGTTCCTCTGGGTTTATATCAGTTTCAGTGTGGGTTAAACCTCAGAGAATGCAGCCTCAGAGTCCTGTGGAAGTACTATAAAACCTAATGTCCTTGGCATGGCCCCAGGCAGTTTGTGAAGGTATTGTCCTCTGACCACCGTCCAAGCCCAGGGGTTGCAGCTAGGTGCACAAGCTGCTCCCAGATGCCATTCCCATGGCCCAGCTCCATCTCCCCTGGCTGCCCCTCGTATCCCCTGCCCTCTCCTGCTCCCGGCAGTCTGGCCAGGCTGTCTATCTGTGTCATGATCATCCAACAAATGATAAAACCATGTATTCTTGGTTCTGATACACATCTACTCTATAGAATGTAACAACTTATAACGACTTTTAAACTTAATAAATAATGGCAGATGACTTTGTGATATCTCTAGGCAACACAGGAAGCCACCCACTCAGGCCTCTTGCTCTCTTGTCATGCTAATAAGCTTGCAAATGTCTGAGCTAAGAGAAAGTGACAAAAAATAGTAGCAATAAAGTTGCTTAGATACTAGGAATAAACATATATAAACTGTTTTCTGTTCAGCATGAATAGGCATAGATATACATAGTGAACACAGAAAGCTAAAATTGTGCATTATAAAGATAGCAGGACTTTTGAAAAGTCCAAACAGCTGTGAAGTACACTTAGCACTTGGTCAAGGCTATTTAATCCCATGAAGTCTTCTTGTTTTGCTTCATAACTAATAATTGAAGATTATGTTTGTCTTATACCTATCATTTGCATTGTTTTAGTGCCATACACAATGTAACTATGTTAAAACTATTTTTAATTATGTTAAAAGTAACATTCAATGAAATCTTGCCATTGGCAACAGCATGGATGGACCTAGTGAAATAAATAGGTATCGTGCTGAGTGAAATAAGTAGTGAAATAAATAGAAAAAGAAAGGCAAATGCCATGTGATTTCTTGTATGTGGAGTCTAAAAGACAAAATAAATAAAACAAAACAGAAGCGAACTCATAGATACAGAAAACAAATATTTTGATGGTTGCCAGATGTGAGGGAGATGGCTGAAAAAAGGGAAGGGATTAAAAAGTACAAATCAGTAGTTACAAAATAGCCATGAGGATATAACACAGAGAATATAGTCAGTAATATTGTAATAACTATGTATGGTATCACATGGGTACTAGATTTATTGGGGCGATCACTTTATAAGTTGTATAAATGTCTAATCACTATATTGCACACCTGAAACTGATAAATATTGTATGTCAACTCTAATTGAAAACTAAAAAATTACTTTTAAAAAACTAATATTATTCTAAATAAAACAAATACCTACTTTTTATTTTTGTAGTTTGAAAATACTTAGGAGTAAAGTTTTCAACTCAATAATATTATAGATTTCTACCTAACTTGAAATTACTGAAAAACCTAATTTCATTTTTTTCCTCAACTCTTAAAAGTCTTCAATGTTTTTAACTCTATATCAACAGCTTTTGTACATACCAAAAAATATGACATTTAATGCAAAAGTAAAAAGTCAGCTAAGTAATTTATCCCTTGAAATCATAATTCTTAAATATTAAAGCTGAAAGTTCATTAGAATATTAGTTTTGAGAACTGCCAAACCCAGATCAATTTCAAAATAATTGAAAAGTCTGTGAATTCCAATTTTCTCTACTTTGACTTAGTACTAGTTTAAGATTATTAAACTTAAAAATCAAGTGATGGTTTCTTACCCATTGCTTTGCAAATTAATATTAATTTCATAATTGTAGGAGGATAAATGATGGAGAATTCTCCCAGGAATTATTCCAGCAGGACCTGAGGAATATGCACACTTTCATATAGACAGGTTATTTTATACTGTTTTTCAAAAGGATATTTACAGAGAGAGAGAAAGAGCGGAGACTGGAACGGAGGGAGGAGCGTGAATGCCTGCACGCTACTATCTAAGTGTATGAATATAACATACTGGATATTACATACATTCATCTTTTGTTTACTCTCCGATTGAGCCTGAACCTCAACATTCCTCAGCAATGCACAGCCTCCGGCATCAATGTTCAGCCCTGTAGCAGATCCCCGCTAGGCTCCATGGAATCTTGCCTTACACAAGTCTAACTAACCCCCAGCCAAAGATCCCTGGTGAATCTGCACCCAGATTTTGTGGTGTCTACCCTCTGTGGCTTCCTTTTTCCAGGTACCCTGTCTTGCAAAATTCTGGCTGCTTAAAAACCAGCCACAAACTCCAATATACGCCCTCAAAATTCAACAAGACTGTGTATCTGCTTAGGCACCCCACCGTAGTGCAGTGGCAAGAATTTGTTCCAGGCAAAAGAATTGGGGAAATAGTAGGGCTCATCTGGCGTCTTTCCTTTACACCAATGACTATGGTCTTATGATGCCTATTCTTCAGTGCTTAGAAACACTGTCTCACCTGTTTACTATTGTTTTTCCGTCGTTTTTAGTGAGAGGGCAATCCCGAACCAGTTGTTTCGTCATGGTTGGACATGACAGTCTCCTCTGTGTACCTACTGATTTTACTTACTAATTATCGGAATATTAACGTTTCCTGCATTTTCTTGAGTCAATTGTGTGTTTCCAGGCATTATTTATATTTTCTGGCAAAAGGTTACTCATAATATCTTCTTGTTCTCATTTCAATGTATGCAGTACCCACTCACTCCTAATATTATTTTTTGTGACTTCCCTCTTTCTCTTGATCAATTGCATCAGAGGTTTGTCAAATTTATTAGCCTTTTCGATGAACTTATCTTTTTTGCTGTGTTGATCCTCAGTTTTGATTGTTTCTTTACTCCAAGCAGCTACCAAGGCAGCTCTGGTAGTGAACTAATATCTCCCTGCGCCCTTGATGCCCCAGGGAAGTCAGGAGCAGCAATACGCACGAGGTGAGTTGCTGAAGGTGAATCTGAAGGCGTAACTGGGTTAATATTTTCTTGCTCCTTTCTACAATTCTGTCAGACAAATGTTTCTTTTCCCATTTCTAAATATGATACCAGACAAAGAGCAGCTTAAAAATTCACAAGACCTTGTTCAAATACTATGTTCCTTTGATTTTATGACTTTTTTATATATGGCTCATATTTTAATAAAATAGAAAAGGAGCCAACAAAATACTTCTAAACTATAATTAGCTAAAGTGGAAAATGACACTTCACAAAGCAAAAGAGAATTAAAATCAAAGACCAACATTTTAAATGAAAATATTAAAAGTATTATTTTATTAATTTTTCATTACTTTTCTAGATCTCCCATGTCGCATATTAGTGATATGGATAAATAACACTTAAAAGGATATCTAACTAACATGTTGTAAAGCTCAATTTCCCCTCTAAGGTCAAGAAGAAATACTCACTAGGACAGCAGCTACCACCAATGTGGTCTTCATCTTTGCATTCCAGCCACTCCACACCATGCCACTTCTGTAACCTGAACATGTTACCTCACTTCAGTGCCTTTGCCCATTCTGTTCACTACATCAAGATTCGTCTTCTGTATACCTCACTTTTCCTTCAAGCTCCATCTTGGATTTAACATCTCAATGAGTCCCCTACAGTCCAAAACCAATTCTGAAATAATTTTCCCAACTCAAAACTTCCATGGTCCTTTGTTCCCATTTCTCATCTACAGATGCTCCTTGATTTCTAATAGAGTTACCTCCTGATAGACCGTCCCCCATTCCACCCTTCAGCATATTCATACCACATGAGGGACCTGCACTGGGTACCCCCAAGGGCCATCAGCCCTATGCAAGAGCCCACATCCCCACATCTTCCCTTCTCTGTGCCATCCTTATATTCACTATGCTTTCTAATGGGAAACTTGCTTGCTTATTTAATAAACTAACTTAAAATGTTCATAAGTTATAAACTCAGTGTTTTATCCATTCACAATAACAAATCATATCTATTCCCAAGATATTCCTGAAATCAGTGACTCATTAATGTGGGCTTCAAATTACAATGATAAGAATAAGCAGTCTAATGTTCCTGTAACAATTTAAAGTCTCTAAAATTTTAAACCTATATTTTGTAGACCTCCATCCTTTAACAAAAGAGCCCCAAAACCATTACTGTTCCCCCTCCTTGCCCCCAAAGAACAGGAACACATAGTATGAAAAGGAGTCCTAGTTAGGCTCCATCTTCTCAGTACCTGGGGTACAGAGACCAAGCCCAGGCCTGGTAGCTACACAAACATTTTGCTGTTACTTGAGGAAACTTACCAAACAATAATATGAATGAAAAAAAAAAGGTAAATCCCAAGTCAGTAGGGACCAAAAGCTTTAAAATGAGTTAGCAAAACATGCAACTCCTGAAAGAATCTGTTTTGGAAGATTTCCAGAACAATTCAGGACAGTCAGAAAATGATTACCTGTAAGAGCAACTACTTAACACCAGTAAATTGAGTTTGTTTCAGTAGCGAATGTCTTCAATAACTATGAACTGTGATTTTTAAACACACATACACATCTTTTTATTGCTCTTCCCACAAACCTGTATTTTCTTTAAATCTTCAGAATTGTCCTCTATAGCTTTACACGCCATTCCTTCTCACAAGCACACCATACAAAGTCTATGAAAGATTATTCTATTTTCAGGTAGGACTACCTCCCAATGCCACCTAATCACTCCACCGAGCAAACACCCGTGCCACCCACATCACCTTTAGCCTTGCTTCTAAGGGGCAGCAGAGACAATGCAAAAACTGCTTTCAGCATACTGTACCTAAACTTGCCAACTTCCTTCCTGGCTTCTAAAAAAAATCCCTTCCCCAACAGGGTGCCTTTCTTCACTCTTAAAATTGTTTATTTGGTCAGTAGGAGAAGAAATACAAACAGTTCTTGATAATTAATGTAGGTAGTATGTTATTAGTATTTTCAAGGCAGATTTAAAACGTTCCACCATTTGATTTTTTCTAAACAATAATATTAAGATAGATATTATTTCTAAGTGAGCCTCATGGCACACAGCTAGAACTGAGATTAGGAACCTAGTCTCTGGATCCCAAGTTCAGTGCTTTTTCCATGATAATTTTCTGCTCCACCTTATTCAAGTGGCTTTTGTCCTCTACACATTACTCTATATTGATAGGATTATGATACCTGGATAATAGGACGTTTTATCTGTTTCTCTTTCTGTAGCACATAGCATAAGTTCACTAATATTTTTAAATAAAGTGTGCATCTGACAAAATCAAGGATATTGGAATTCTCTTAGGTGGTTACTATATGTTATAAATGAGAAAACTGAACCTCAAAAGGGTCAAATATCTTTTCTAATTCACACAGTATGTAGTGGAGACAGGATTTAAACCAAAGTCTGACTCCCAATTCTATGGACTTCCCACTACATAAATCATCACACTTTCTTCTAGGGTTATCTCTCTGGCAAATTCTACCAGGAGCAAATTTACTTTGGATAAAACACTTATTCTAAGACTATCCTGATTAAAATTTGGTCACACTCTGTCCCTGGCCGACAGTGAATCCGAGGCAAAGCACATGAACACGTGCTCAGCACTAACTGCAGGGTTCCTTCTGGATACTCACTACAATAACGGCGTTCCTTTGGGAAGAGGCCAATTCTTTAGCCTCCCTGGCACAGTGTAAGGTGACTCAGGTCAAACTAGAGCAGCTCCAAACACCCCCTTCCAAACAAGACCCTAAGAATGTCAATGACTCAGGTATTATTGTTCTCAGATGACCTTGGGTGGGGTCATGACCACTCACAAGTACAAAAAAAATTAAGTGATACAAGATGGGGAAAACCAAGGACAACGGTTTTATTGCTTTTAAGCTAAAAAAAAAGTTAAATGTACCAACGGACTACAGCATATCCTGATAAATGTTAGTCTTTCTTCAAATTAAACTTATTTTTTCCTCTTTTGGTTGAAGAAAAACGCTAGATAAGACCTAAAAGTAGCGGCCCTCTGAAGTCCTCCAGGAAGTGTCTGTTTTGTCTTAGGTATAAAACCATGACTAGCCCTGAAAAGGACTGGATGTCCCCGTGAAGAATGAAAAAGACCCTGGTAAACAGATCAAGGGCGCTGATAGCTTGTTGCGTGGAGGTACGCTTTCCCAGCCCCTTGAATTGCTCGTTTCAAAAAGGAGGAAAACATTTCCTGCTTTAGTGCATAACAGAGAAAGGCAAATAGTCTGGAATGACCTCAGAAGATTTAGCAGTTTTCCAAAGAAAAACTGAGTTTTTGCAAAGCTTCAATTAACTGAACATTTGCCAAACCACTTGGAAAATTTCTGCATTCAGGAAGGAGAAAGAGTCTCACCATGAGAGGTATTCTTCCATAAGAAATCTTTGCAACCACTGAAAATATTTTTTGTCATTAATGGTATGAGTGATTATATCAGAATTCTTAGTGTGCTTCTCCAATTTCCTTCTTTCCTATACAAATATATCTTTTTAAAAGTAAAGCCTGTGATTTACTGAGCAGTGTAATCCCTGTAGGATTTAACTTATTCATTCATTCAACAACAATTATGCTTCACATTGTTCTAAGCATTGGGGATACGATGTCCTTTGATCCATGGACATTTCTTGAGCATTTACCATGTTTCTGGCATCGAGCTAGAGAATGGGATGTGATAGTGAACGAGACAGTCAACCGTCCTACCTTCTGGGAACATTCAGTCTAGCTCAGTGAGTCTTAATCCTGGTTGTGAACCAGAATCAAAATAGACCACTGACAAGACCCCACCCAAAATCAATTAAATCAAGGTCACTGATTCAGAGGTAGATGCAGACCATAAACAGATTACCAATGTAATGACTGAGAAAAATAAAGTATATTTTCAAATAACATAGAAAGTACACACAACCCAGATTCAGGACTGAAACTGGTTTTAAATGAGTAAGCCTTGAAAATTGCTACTTTTTATGAGGATAGCACGTGAAGCTCAAAGTTCAAAGAGAGAAAGGCAACTGCAGGGGCCGGAGAGCAGGTAGAAGCCAGAGCAAGAAAACCCTAGATTCTCCTGCTGAGGATTTGGGAGTTCATTCCAGAGACAACTAACAATTTGGAGTGTTGACGTAAGAAACATCCAAACCTGTAGAGAATTTTTGTGAATTTATTTGAGCCAAACTGACAACAACTGCTGGGAAGCAAAATCTCAACAGAAAAAAAATGCCCCTGAAAATGGCAGTTTTACAGCTTCATTTTATACACTAGAATCAAAGAAGGAACTGTGAGGAGGGTTACATGAAATCCATTGGTGGTATTATAGATGAAGGGGGTGGGAGAGAGCAAAGTGGTGCGGGGGGAAATCTCTGGGATTGGATTAAAAGTAAAACAGAGAGATACGTCTTTTACATTAGTGAGAATAGGACATGCGTAATAATAATGCTGTTTCTACAAGACGCAGAGATGGTATTCAGAGGATAAGATAACAGTGAGCGGTTCTGTGGTCTCTGCTCTGGTGTGGTTGTGCCCTAAGAGGTCAGAGAAAGGGCATTATCTGCATTTCAAAGGCGTATGTTACCTTAGAGGCAAGAAGACAATAGACGTGTTCACTTAAGGTAAAGATCGAAAGTATGAAGGAAGAACAAACTTTCCTCTTCCCTCAAGGTTCTTCTGACTGGTCTAATAATCACATAGACATGAGACAGATTAGTGAAAGAAAATGACCAAATTCAATACATTTACATGTATGAGAGCCTTGCACACGTGAGAGTCAGCGGCCCCCACCTGCGGGAGAGCATCAGAGGCAGAAAGGGGGGTGGACGTATACAAGACACTCTGAGGGATGCGTTGATGCACCTTGGGGTCTTCAAAAGCCCATCCTTGGGCACTGCAAAGGGCCATCGCAGGAAGATAAGAACAGAGGTTTAGTAAATAGAAGTTTGCCCGGCTCTATAACCGAGTCAAAAGAAGTTATCTCTAATAATAGCTTACTATGGGCAAGGCCCCTATTCAAATTCTTCTAGGTGGTTGGGGAGAGGCACAAGTTCCGCTTGAGCCTACTGCTACAGTTGCCTTTAGTGCAAAACAAACTGCACACCACAGAGGTATATCTTGGGGTGACTCATTCTAGACCCCCCGCCCCAACAGAAGCTGCATGCCTAGGACATGACTACCCACCATGATCTCCTGTCAGGAACTTTTACATTCAGACCATTCTATGCGGTTACTTTGGGTCTCTCAGTTTGTAGGGCCTTCCAAGATGGGTTCCCCCGAGCTTGTCAAGTCCAGTGTGTGGCCCCTTTTACACACACAGGAGAAAATTCAAATGAGAAAACAATATGATCATTATCCATTCTTTTACTTTCTTTACTCTCAGGCCATGGATACTTAAATTTTGCTGGTTGTGAAACAACTGCCCAGGAACCACAAACTGTGTCATCTCTTAATCACTGGAGGAAATCAACGAATCTGCTCAAGATATCTGTCATTACCCACTTTAATATGTGTCCAGATTTTTCTATTTCCCTTCCAGAAAAACCAGTCATTTGCCTTGCTCTTAAGACTTTCCCTAGCCCAAGCCCTGAAGAGTGGCTGAGGACACACCGCCCTCGTTCCGGGTAGAGGAGAAATCAGTGGACTAGGGAAGGGATGATTGGTGCTTTGTGCACAGACCTCCAGTGGAAAGGGAGACTGCGAATTCTAGAATGATTATTAAGGCATTTGTCAGCTTGCTTCCTTGATAAGGCAAGAAAGGGAATCATTTATTTTCCTGGGAAATGTGGTAATTTAAACTTTTTTTCAGACTCCCTTATAATTGCCTCCATGGGTTTCATGAAGCCTAAAACATGTTTTTGTTATTTATAACCCTTATTTCCCCCTCTATTCATAAACTAGTGAAAAACAGTTCTTATAAATAAGGGAAAAGTCAAGTACAGTACCTGCTTGTTTGACTCAATATTTTGATTTGATTTAAAAATCAATAATTTATTTTAACTAAACGACAGACATTTTATTCCTATGTACAAAGAACTCAGAAATTCCTCCCTACCTCCCACATCCCGTTTGGTCACAAGAGATAATGGCTGCATTGACAAAAACTGTTTCCAGTTCCTGTCAAGGGTCATTTCAGAAAGAAAGCAGAAGCAAAAGCCTCACACTATTATTTTTATTTTAAAACATTTAAAAATAAATAACTAGCTATTGGCTTCAAGGGTCTTCTTGTTTCTGCAAATGAAAACTTTGGGAGGAAGTAGTTTGATGCTGGTGAAGCACCAGGTTGGCCGGATTAAAAAGGACTAAAGACAACAGCCCACACCTAAGGATTCACGCTCTGCAGCTACAACTCAGACCCTGATTGGTCTCTGCTAGTGGCCTCCTGGGGTCAATCACGGGAGACCGATCCTCGCTTGAGACAAATCGGGGCATTCTGAGAAAAATCAGAGAGCAGAATGCTACATCCTACAACATACACACTAATAGCAACCACCGTTTACTCCAGTAGAAACACCACACCAGGTGTTTTGTAGTCATGACTGCTTCTCCCCGACCTGTTTGCCTCATCCGTACACTGAAAACATAACGCCCACTGTTACCAGCGTTAAAAACAATGATGATAATAGAGGTGCACCCACAATAGGTGCTCAATAAATGTGTTTCCTCCTCTCATCATCCTGTTTATCTTCATTACCTAGTGTTTGAACTTACTAGGTTAATTAAGCTGAATCAACTTGTCTTAACACGTGAGGCAAAAACACTTCAAAGCCCCACTAAGCACACTGACCTTTTTCTATAACTAGGAAAATATGTCTCTTCTTACCTCATTCTCCAACCGGCCTGTGAACGCACCTGTGCGCAAGTGCACACCCATGTGCTGACGTGTGAGTTGCTCAGTCCTGTCCCAACAGATAGCAATAAGCAGAGCCAGGCAGCATCACTTCAAGGGCAGTTTTGTTTAGAGCTCCCAGTGCCCCAAATAGCTAAGTGAAATGTGTGATGTCTTAATTGCTGGTGAGCAGCAAAGCCATCTTCAGTGTTCCAGTGAAAACTATGCAATTTTCCAATAAGAATAAGATGAGTCATGTCAGAAAACAAGAAGTCCTTATCTAAATTTGCCACTCCAAAAACACTGTGATAGCCTCCTGAGGCCAATATCTGGTTACCTGATTCCCAAAGGAAACATAATAATAACAAAATTAAGAAACAGATATGCCTCAGTATTTAGCCCAGTTTACAAGACTTCAGAATGTCATAGGTCACTCCAGACCCATTCTGCTCTCTATGGGCAAAAGTAGAAAACAAAGTAAATTCTTTCATATATTTCTCATATTTCATGATGACAAAGTTCAAAAAACTCTAAGAGAAAGAAAAGCAAAACAAACAAACAAAAAACCAAGATATTTCAATGATGCAACTTATTTATTTACTCCTAAATATATCCCCCTGATCTACTTGTTATTCTGGGACTCATTAGCAGATGCCTTAAATTTCCAAGAGTTTTGAAATGTATGATTTTCTTTTAGGTTGCCAAACAATTACCTTTGTTTATTATCTTCCAGTTTCAGGATCTTTAGTAATAAATTTTGCTGGTAATGAAGAATCCCTTACCCACCTGATACACACACACACACACACACACACACACACACAGAGTCCCATTTTATGAGACTCTGCCACCAAACTGATGATGTCAACCCAGTGCTCTTTCATATTTTGCTTGTAAATACTTGAAATGGAAATCTTGGGATCATAGATCAAATATTACAAGGTTAAAAACATTACAAGGTAAAAACGTCATGTGCCTCAATTAGAAATTATTCTGCTTGGTGCATATTTTCCATTTGAAACTTTTTTTTAAAGAGTCCCAGTTTCTCTGAGGTTTTCCCCAGGAGGCTAAAATGTTATGCCTCACATGTTATGCCTAAAATGTTATCCAAATAATTCAGTAGGAAGACAGAGTTTTGTCCTAATAATATTATCACTACTTTAAAAACCAGAGTAAAAATTATTAACAAAACATTCCATAAGAATGGAGTGCCTCAAATTGTCAGGATTGTTTCAGAAGTTATATTTTAGAGCATTTTACATAAATATAAGAAGTCAATTAGCATTTGTTGGGCCTTTTCAAAGGGTCTATTAGTTTTCCTTGGTTGCACAACAAATCACCCAACTTTTAATTAAGGTGCTCAACCAGCCTTTACATAAATCATCATTTATAGGTCAGTAATTTGGGCTGGTCAGCTGGGCAGTTCTGGTCACAGCCAGATTCACTCATGCATCTCAACCAGTTCCTGGGGTTAGTAAAGTTCTGGTTAGTCAAGATGGTGTGATGGGCAATAAAATGATCCCCACCCCCACCCAAATATGTCCACATCCTACTCCCTATAACTTGTGAATATGTTACCTTATATGGCAAAGGGAGATTAAGATTGCATATGGAATTACAGTTAATCGATTCATTTTAACATAAGGAGACTAACCTGGATTATTTGGGCCGATCCAGTATAACAAGAATGCTTAAAACTGTAAGAGGGAATCAAAGAGGAGGTCAGAGTAATAGGAGGTAAGAAAAACTCCACCTGCAATTACTGGCTTTGGAGATAGAGGAAAGGGCCATAAACCAAGGAATGCAGGCAGCCCCTGAAGTTGGAAAGGGTAAGGAAAGGATTATCCCTTAGAGCTTCCAGAGAAGAACACAGCCCGGCAACACCTTGATTTAGCCCAGTGAGACTCATATTGGACTTCTGACCTACAGAAATGCAAGATGGATGGATGTTGTAAGCCACTAAATTTGTGATAATTTGTTGTAGCAGCCATATAAAAATAACACAGATCACCTCATCTGGGACACTTTGTCTCTGCTCCACATGTTCTCTTATCCTCTAGCAGGTTATATCTTGGGGCCTATTCGGATGGAAGGTAGGCAGGATCCAAGAGACAGAACAGGTAGAGTGCAATGCCTGTTGATATCAAGCCCAGAATTGACACGCCATCATTTCTGCCATATTCTATTGGCCACAGCACACGATGAGGACAACCCAGATTTGAGGAGTAGGGATATAAATCCCACCTCCTACTGAGATGAGCTGTTAAGTAGCTCGAATAAAAGGAGGAAAGAATTAAGTCTACTTTTTCAAATAGTTTACCACAAAGACTAGAATCTTCACATCTCACTATTATAATTGTTTAGGAACTGGATTTAAAATATGAACAATGATAATATTTTAAAGATAAAAATAATATGTTGTATACTTTAAAATTTATTAGTTTTAAATTATAATACTATTTCCCTTTCTCAAGAAGTTAAATCTTATTTTTTTATTTAAATTAAGTTAACATTATTCAGGGTGTCTAAGTTACCTGGACATCTAAAGCAGAGTTGTCTGAGAGAAATATAATGACAGTTACATATGTCATTTTAAATTTTAAGTAGCCACATTAAAAAAGGTAAAAATAAACAGGGGAAATAAATTTTAACAGCGTATTTTATTTAAGCAAATATACCTAAATATTATCACTATCATTCAATTAATATAAAAGTATTAATGAGACATTTTGCTTTTTTTCATATTAAGTTTTCAAAAGCCTGTGTGTACTTGGTGCTTCTTAGAAAATCCTAATTTGTGTCAGTCTCATTTTGAGTGCTTCATCATCCCATAAGTCTAGCGGCTACCACTCTAGAGACATCATATGTAAAGGATTTAAGGTAAGTAAGCCCCAGGAAAAATTCTAGCGGCTAGACATTTGTCCTTAGTGCTCCTCTTCTCTCTTTTCTGCACTGAGGCAAGTCCCTGTTTCCTCTTTCAAGGGCCCCAGAGATCTGCTGCCCACACTCCTGCTCTGGGAAAGCAAGAGAGAATAGGGCACGGAAACACACTGTGATTCAAACAGCCCTGGATTTGAAAACTAAAATGCCATTTACTGGACCTTACAACATAAGCTCATCTGAGCTTCCGATTTGTCATCAGTACCTATCTTACTATTCTTCATAAAATTTTTATAAAGTTCAAATGCAGTGATCTTTATAAAGACATTTAGCACAGTGCTTGCCAGAGTAAAGGCTTTGTGAAGAAGTTACTATTAGGTTTTTTCATCACGTCCATCGGGAGAAGACAATGCCTAATATTAACACAATGGACTGCTTTAGAATTTCAGGTGGCAAGCACAAGCTGTAGAGGGTATTTCTTCAGAGGAAAAGAATTAATTAGGAGTTCAAACAGATGGTGGGGAAAAGTATATTAGAGAGCAGGTATCCTGTGAGATGCCTAATACTTCTAGACTTCTCTCCTAATGTTATAAAAGGAAAAAATTGGTCTTAAGGAGCCATATTCCAATTCAATATAAAATAATTTATAGTTATTTTCATGAGAACATTTTCCATCAGAGTATAGCATAAACAATAAATTGGGTTTATATATATATATTTTTAAGCCTAGAGGTATATTGATTTTCCTAAATAAGGCAAACTATAATCTGACTAAATACAGTAATGAAAATCAAACCAAAAAAAGAGAAACCTTACAGTTTTCTTATGAGGTAGACAAATCTAAACACTGCTACATCATACCAGCAAAGTTCATACTGTCTTAGTGAATCACTGTTCTTCTAAAATGAACAAAAATATATAATTATTAGCTTCACAGAAAATGAATACAATATTGGCAAATTAATATTTATTCTGTGGGTCAGTCAGAGTGTGCTTTGATATTTCCAAGACATATAGTCACAACTGCAAACTTAGTGTCTTTGGCTTTCAGCCCATTGATTGGGCACCACAGATGTAATAGCGGGGCAAAACGATGAGCAGGTGAGGTGGGCTCCCGGGCTACCTGGGCAGTTGGTCAGACACTGGAATGCCTTTCTAAGTTGCTTGATGTATTAGTTTCGTGGGGCTGCCATGACAAAGTGCTATAAAGTGGTATCTTAAAACAATAAAAATGTATTATCTCAGAGTTCCAGAGGCTAAGGCTATGCTCCTTCTGAAACCTGTCCAGGAATCTTTCCTTGCTTATTCCTATCTTCCATTGGGTTACTGACAATCCTTGGTCTTCTTTGGCTGGCAGCGGCCCAACTCCCATCTCTGTCTTGGTCATCACATGGTCTTCTCCTTGTGTGTCCGTGTCTTCACACGAACAACTTCTCATAAGAACTCTGGTCATCCTGGATTCGTAGTCCACCCTACTTGAGTAGGATGCCCTCTTAACTATTTATATCTGCAATGACCCTATTTCTACATAAGGTCACATTCTGAGGTACTGGGGGTTAGAACTTCCAACTTATCTTTTTGAGGGACACAAACCAACTCCTGAAACTTGATTTAATTAAGATTGAATAAAATGGTTGAGAGGTGATGTAATATAGTGGTATAAGGTATGGACTATTGAACCCTTACCAGTCTAGATGAACCCCAGTGAATTCTCAAGAAAGTTAACTACTGGTGCCTTGGTTTTGTCTATGTGATGATAATGTACTAGTACCCAACTAACAAGGGTTTCTGAGGGCTGAATTAGCATACAATCCTATGCTAATCCTATGCTAATTAGTGCCTACCACATAGGAATCCTGTAAAAGTGGTTACTAACAACTGTGCAGCTGCTATTTTGATTTTGCTCTTAGAGTGTAGTTATTTTCCTTTCTGCCACTTATGCTTATTATATGTAGACAGAACACTTTCTGGAGGGAAATTTGGCCACACATATCAAAAATCTTAAAAATTTTTATAACATTTGATCTGAATGTGTTATTTCTAATAATATATATTCTAAATAAATAATTTAAGATGAGTGCAAAAATTTGGCTATGTTTTTTCATAGTCCCATTTAAAATAACAAAAAGCTATTTTGGTAATGACTGATTTTTAAACATCACAGTATATTAATATAATCAAATATTATCAATCACTAAAATTGGAGTTTGAGATCATTCTGACAAGGAGATACATTCATTATATATTGTTGAATGAAATAAGAACAAAAGTATGAATAGCAGCGCTATTCAACAGATTTTCTGCAATGATAAAAATGTTCTATATCCACATTGTCCAATATGGTAGTAGAGGACCACACTTGGAAACCAAACACTTGAAATGGGGCTAGTGAAACTAAGAAACTTGGTTTTTCATTTTATTTAATTTTAATTAATTTAAATTTAAATAGATGTGGCTCATGGCTGCCATATAAACAGCAAAGTACAGTATCTTTTGTTTGATTCTGCTCCTTCTTCCTTCACTTTCCTTTAAAATAAGTCTCTCTCATGTCCCTGTCCCTCCATCCAAACTCCACTTTACAGGTAATCCCCACTCTCCTCTCTCTACTTTTTTCTTTATGTCTCTTCTGCTCTCAGGAGATAATGTAATAAAATATATCTTTATCTTTTTTTATTTAATCTTTATTGTATTTTCTTCCATTACCATTTAGACCCCTTATTCCCCTTACCCCCAGCAGTCACCACACTGCAAGGAGTAATGCCACTTGAGGTGCTGCTAGTTTTGTTGGTATTTGGGATTTAACTGAAATTTGACCTACTGCCCAAACAATCTCATGAGAATTTCACACATTTAGGTGAATATGGGGGCAGTGCAAAAAATTATTATTGACCACACAATAAGAGACCTCCCATATTCACATTTCCAAATGTTAAATGTTGCTCTGAGGACAAACCATTACTTAGTGAGGACTTACTTAGTGAGGACACTAATGTGCTAAACTATAACTAAAATGTAGAGCGACTGCAACTTTGCCGAATTGGTTTATTAGCTCCAGTAGTTTTCTTGTGGATTCTTTAGAATTTTCTCTGTATAGGATCATGTTATTTGAGACTGCAGACAATTTTACTTTTTTTCCAATTTGAATCTTGTTATTTATTTTTCTTCTCTAATTGCTCTGGCCAGGACTTCCAGAACAGTGGTGAAGAGCAGTGGTAAAAATGGGGATCCTTGTTCTGCTCCTGATTTTGGGGGGAAAGTTTTTTATTCTCTTGCCATTTAGTATAATATTTTTTGTTTGAATATGGGTTTTTTGTTTACAAATACCTTTCACCATGTTGAAGAAGTTCCCTTATATTCCCAGTTTTCTAAGAGTTTTTATAATAAAAGGGTGTTAGACTTTGTAGAGGTGAACTACTTCCAGGTAAATAACATCCTATAAATAGCACCTAGTATTGAGCTTTGCACAGTCAACAGTTTTATAAGTATTTGTTGAATTAAACCAATTTGAAAACAGCATACACCAAAAACCTTAAATCACAAGTCAAGAGACATTCTTTGATAAATTATCCAAAGAGATTCATTTGGAGAGGTGGGATTTTCCCCCCCACACAAGCCATGTAATTTACATACAAGTTTTTTTTTTTTTAAATCACCTCATACACTAATTCTAAAATATGTAAAAAGTTAATTCTGACACCTAATATCACTAGGAAATATAGTTGTCTAAGAACACTTCTGGATTTAAACAGGCTCAGTCAAATGAGGACATAGGGGAGCAAAGCCTTTGCCTGAACTGTCTGCACAGAGCATTTGCAGCTCAGGAGCCTGTGCCAGATAGAAAAGGTTCCTCGAGAGCTTGATGTCAAATTCAAGAGCTTTCTGAATATCCAAGAGCTTTCTCTAACTAGATCATATGACATAAATCTTTAAAGTCTATCAACATCAGAGTAACATTTTGCATAAGGGAGCCTGTGGTTTCCACCAGAAGTCTATATTTTTCCTCCTGGGTACATCTGTGGTATTTCTTGCTAGGTATGATGGTCCCAGGTATGTTATTTTCCTTTCAGGCATTCCAATTGGACCTTGCTGATGAGAAAAAAAATATATTTCCACAAGGAACATGCAGTACAAAATAATATTTGTCACTGATGTGGTAGAAATAGAAAATTACACAAACAATTTAAGAATTATAGGTTCATCACCACTGGGGTGAAAAGTTATAGACCATTTCTCACCCTCAATTATCCACTGGTTCCCCATTGTACCTGAGCCAAATACTCGGTTACTTTGCGTGCTCTTCTAACTTCTACTCACCGAGATCTAACACTCAGAAATGCCAGCCAGGAGTGACACGGGCCAGGTTCTTGGTGAATACCTCCGAGGGCAATATATGTTTACATGTAACTCATAATTAATCACTAAACTTCCTTTTGGGAAAAAAGTTTTGGGGGTATATTTTACTATCTGGGGGCAAGAAATGACAGGATGAGAAGACAGGAGGAGCAAGTAAGGGGGAATGATTGAAAACATTTGACTTGGCTTGAAATAAAAGTACATATTTCACACATATTTTTAACCAACCCCAAAAGACAGCCTGACTTCGAACACGCTTAGCAGGAAGCCATTTACTGTTGGAATGCTTGCTGAGCCCGTCCAAAACACACACACTCCTAATACCCCTGGGCTATCGAAAAAGGGTGGGGGTGAAAATATTTAATTTATATGTGCTATCCTGCTTCCTGTTTTATTTTTTTCCTCTCTGCCAACTCTGTTTTCCAAACTTTGTGAAAAATGATAGGAAACCCATTTCATCTCCCCCCACCCTACCCTTTATTGACCCAGCTGTACCTCCTGCCTCAATTTATAGCTCGTACCTGGCTTGAAGACCAAAGAAAGAGAAAAAGGTAAAGACGGATGTTAAACTCTCATGGTTACTGTGGTTAAAAAGGAATCTGGGTGGAGGAAAGCTGGCTGTGGTATCAATATCAAGGGCAGGAGGGTGTGGAACAGGGGCTCGCCTTGGCTTTGAGAATGCGTGCATTCATTAGTGTGCGCTCAAAATGAGTGAAAGGAAGGGTATAGAGAGGAGGGAAGAGAAAAAAGTTTTCTGAGTGTTAGATGACTGACTGGAGACATGGAATCCTATTAAATTTCAAAGAAACAATCCTGGTTATCAAGAAGAATTTTTAAATATTTAGAACAAAAAAAAATAGAAAGACCCAAATAATTAAGAATTATAATTCAAGCAAATGATTTTCTAAAACTTTCTTTAACTATATTGGAGTGCTTTTCTACTTAGTTTAATCTTGAAGTTATGCTCTTTTTGAGTAAAATGAGTTCCAGATGGGTGTACTTTACTTAGTATACCTGTTACCCTTATTATGTTATTTTGATTTCATGAACTGCTGAATCAATGTGCAATAAAACAGTTGAAAGAAAATCTGAAACCAAATGGAAATCCAGCAAGTCTGAAGTTCAGATTTCAAAATTCTTGAACTCAATTTAATTTTCCCAGAAAGCTGACCACACTCAATGGAAATCCCGTCATAGAAAGGGTTTTATAATTGAGCAGTTTGTTTTAAATACTTCAGAAGAGGTGGGGAAACCTGTAAATACTTGAACTCAAGTATTTCAACATTGCCTCTTAAAGCTGTGTTTCAATAATTAATTTCAGATCAGACTAACACTCTAAGGAGAGCTCCATTCTGGGGCATTCTACCTGTCCCCTTGGGCTGTACAATGCTTTAATGCCCAGGTAACTGGTCTGCCTTAAACTCTTACTTGAAGTTGATAAAAGCAAGGCAGCAAGAAACTTTTAAATTTTTGTGGAAATATTCAACTGTATAGTAATACAGTTCCTTATGTCTTTTGTTAAACCTCCTTTCAAGTTTATAAACAAGAACCATGATAAAATCAATTTCTACTTCTGAGTTTCTAAAGAAAGTCAGACTTCATATTAACCTAAAAGTACTGTGTGGCCACAGCACACACTGTAGTGAACCCCACGCAGTCCCATTTAAGACTGCATTACTGATTCTTATCCCTATAACGTACTTTCACTGTGACTTATTTTAGAGATTTCTGTTATATTTCCAAGGTAAACTAAGGTTATCAGTTCTGTTGCAAATCCCAGCAGCCATCTGCAATAATTATGAAGACTGCTGTTATGAAATTCCAGGGACAAAGTTCCCCACAATGTTAGATCTTCTGGAACTATGTGCCATTGCAGGATTGTACCCATTCACCTGTGAGACATGCCATCCCAGTGGTGTGCTGGTAAACCAGCTATTGAGGTAGGGGAAGAGGTTGATTACAATCTTGGCCAATTTCTATAGGACAAATTCTCCCAGCATGGTCAATTGCAGGGCACTGACTTGATGATGTCACTGAATACAGGTATAAGCCAGCTCCAGCACATCACTCATGCCAGCCCAACACCCCAGGACCAATAGAATGTATCAGAAGATAGTATGCTTCCCTCCTCAGTGTACTTGGGTTCCAGATGTCTTCATTCTCCACATCTGGTGACCAACAAGCCAAAGAATCACGAAGCTTTAGGCACTGGGATCCACTTTGGGTAGGTAAACTCTCAGTGCTGTCTTAAAGAACCCAATCAACCTCCCTGACCTTTCTGCCCCTATTTCTCCCACTCTGGACCTCCTCCTGTGCCCTGAAGCTGGTATCCAGTTGGCTCTCTGCAGGGTCTCCCAGAGATGTCTGATTAGGGGTTTACTTTCTCTCTTCACTTCCACTACAATCTTGCCTTCTAGAGTTAAAAATCTCACTCCAGTTCCCTTAACACTAAGTCAAACCACTTTCCACAGTTAACGACTCAAACTGCACTTGACCCAGGGTTTGGCTACTTACTGCAATAAGCCCCCAAGACCTGTCCTCAGTTCTTCCTCTACAACATGACCCTCTAACCCCAGAGGTTGGTACTTGCCTGTATTGGCACTTTTGTTACATTTCTTAAATTTGGGGGTTTAAAGTCTCTGTGTTGAGGTGGATGCCTCTGCAGCTGATCCTGTCTCCATTGCTTCCTTCTGCCAAACTTAGTCCTTCCCAGGTCCTCCCTATTTCCACAATCTGGTGTAGCCCTCCTGGAGGTCATTCCAAATAGGCACTGAGTAGGACCGGATATTCTGCTCAAAATAATATAGTCACGTCCAGTTTTTCAAACTTAAAGTTCACTTTAAGGTGAAGGAATTACTCAAACCTCTCCATATATGGCCATAATTTTAATATGTTTTAATCAGGAGACAAAAAAGTCAAAGTCACTACCACAATTAGGAGAATTTTAAATACAATGTATACTTTTGGGCTCACAATAGCCCCTCATTTATTTGAAAAAAAAAAGCCTGCATATGACTAAAATAGGTATATGTGTGATGCCTAGCATTGTACCTGTATAAAGTAGTACAGAGTGAGTTAACAAAGATTATTATTACTGTTCTTGCTCCAGATATATTACCTTACAATCAGACTTCTAAACCATCTTTCCATTCCAATCTCATTCCAACACAAAGCACACCGCAGCAGTGACCACTTTCAAACCTGAATCTGATCAGGCCATAAAACGTCAATTTATTTAAGCTTTCCAATGTTTTCTCACCAAACCAAGAATTAAATACCAAGACCTTGCCTCAGCCTCCAAGGCCGCTCATGCTCTGGCCTCTGCCTAACTCTCTGCTTTCTTCCCAGTCCTCAGATCGAGCTCCTAGCCTTGGCCTCCACAGGACCTTGCCCTTGCTGCCTGCCACCTGGCATACTCTTTCTCTAGGTCAGCGCACGGCTGTCTCCTTTTAGTCACCAGATCTTGGTATAAATGATATCACTTCAGAGAGGCTTTCCCTGTTCACCCAACGTAAACAGTCATCCAGTCACTACAGAAATCCTACCACCTTATTTTAACGCTCTCTATAGCAATTTTATCCTGAGGTGCTGTATCTATCATTTATTCATTTAATGTCTATCTTCTCCATTAACATGAAAGCAGGAATTCTATCTTTCTAACCATTGTATTCATATAGCATCTAGTTTGGAAAACATCTAGTTTTTTTTCAGCCTACAAATAGTATGTGTATATTGTTGCAGGCTCCTTGAAATAAATCTTTGGCCTTACTCCATCTATGGCCAACTACATTACACAATACTTCCTCTGAAACTTAACAAATCATAATCCTCACCCAACTATTTGAAACTGAAGGAAGGCCACAGTGTCTATGTTCCAAACTTTGCCCCTTAGTTCCTATGGCTAAGCTGGCCAGTTACTGTCTCCCACAACCACTTGATCTGCATTCCCCAGGCCCTTAGCCTGACATTGATAGGAATCACTAACTAAGTGCTGAGAAAGTATATACCATAAAACATGATATCTAAAATCTGGAATTGTAGCATTTTAAATACCCATTATGTAACTGAGAAGGTATATACCATAAAACCTGATCTCTAAAATCTGGAATTTTAACATTTTAAGTATCCACATCACAGTAAGTAGATGATTCAGCTCCAGTTATTGCAGAAAGAAAGAATGGGATATGGATGTGACTAAAAGCTACTTTATAAAAGCAGAAGCTTCTGAATAATGGCAGAGAGTCTTCTAGGGAAACCTCAAGCTAGCTGAGTTGATATTAAAGTCATGGACGTTCTTGTACAAACTCTATGCCTAGGCATTTTATAGGAAGCATTTTTGCTGAAACTACTTTCACATAGCAGGCAGATTACTTTCCTCACTGTCTCTATATAATTAGTAGAGAAAACAAGTTTTAAGAACAAAGAATATCATTCATAAACTGTGTTTCACAATAAATATGAATTATCTAGCTGACGATTACTGTTGCAGACATACAGGCTGAGAATTTGGCAATAGTGACTGCCAAAGAGTGACAATAGAGACTGAGAATTTGGCACTAGTGACTAATCCAATATGGACTGGCAAGGAAGAAAGAATCAGAATGAAAACCAGAGTACAAGAGAAGAGAGATCCAAAAACATGAGGACATGGATACTTGGGCTGTGTCTCTCAAAGTTTCACCAAAACATGAAACCACCGATTTACTCATTTACTATTTGTAGGTGTCATACACGTGGAATAACCAATATGATGTGATAATTTGTTAAAGAACTAAGTATAAATATAAGCCATTTTATAAGTGTGTTTGATTCTCAACTAGTTCTTTCAGTTGGATAAAGACTAAACTAAAGGGCACATCTTTTGGAATAATTGAGAGGTATAAGGAATCAAGTGCACACCTGCTACATTTTTTGTCATTTATCCAGTGAAAGTAAAACAATTTACAAATCCCTGTAGTAGGCTTCCTTAAAATGCTGCACCCAATTAGGTGTTCCTCAAAGAAAAGAAAAGGAGGAAGTGATTTTGTATGCTCATATCGGTTTTGAGAATACTGGATTAAACAAGGTCAAAACATTTATGTTCAGATGTTTCAGTAAGCTAATGTGCAAGATGTCTCTCCAAGGGTATAAGATGCCTCTTCCAGATGACCATGGGCTCCTTCATGAAATAACTATTAACCTCTGCAAAAACATTATGCAGGAAACATTGCCATAGGAAATGGTGCCTTAAAAAGTCTCATACTTATTATGGTTCTTTTAGGGAAAAGAAGGAAAATAAGAGTCTCAGTCCTCTACTACTGGGAGCTATAACAAAACAGAACTATGATGATCTAGAAAACCCCCTACAGACTTCTGCTTAAAGCTCATTAGCTTGAACTTGGGCATGCAACCAGACAGATACAGGTGCAAGGGATGCTATAAGAGTGAGATTTAGATTTCCCAGCACATATCATAGAGGCAGGCACAAAAAAGAAGTTGGAAACAGGTGTGGGGACTTCACAGTTGTAGTTCATGATACAAAGAGGAAGTACCTGATTTGCACCAACAAATATTGAAATATGCTATATATAGTTACAATAGTAAAGTACTATGGTATGGGGGCAAAAATAAACATGCCAGAAGTAGACCTAACACATAGCTCAGTAATTTCACTGAGTATAATATATTTAGCATATTATAGAGATACTTTCTAAGTCTATTAGGAAAGAAAGGTTTATGCAATAAATAATTATGTGAAAAATGGTTAGCTATTTGTAAAATACATAACATTAATTTTTACCTCAAATCATAGTATATTCAAGAGTTTAGTGTCGTTGCTTTTTAAGGCCCAGAAGAAAAGATGGGTAGGAAGACCTTGTGGTTTTTATGTTTACTAAGCATTAAAGCCAAGACCAAAAGAAAAATTACCCCGAAGATAAAAGGTCAGTAAATTTGTCTTTAAAAAATAAAAAATGTATGGATCACAAAAAGCATCCAAAACAAAATGTAAGAACAAAATCTTGGGGAAACAGTTGCCAAAAATATCACAAATAACAATTTAAAATATTAATAGTTCAGGAATTTCTACAAACAAATAGGGAAAATAAAATGAATAGGCAACTTACAGGGAAAAAAACTATATAATAAAAGCATTTTAAAAACTTCTAAAATACTTGTCAACAAACTAGGCATTTAAATTAAAACATTGTAATATTAGTGTATGATTATTTATTTTTAAATAAAAACTCTCAATTTTGTCATCAGCTGTAGTAGACAAGCTTGTAAGTTGGAAGCGGGACTGTAATCTCTCATAATCTTTCTGGAATGCAATTTAGTCACACATTTAATGCTTTGGGTTTTGTAATTCCACTTCTAAGGAAATCATCCTAAAAAAAATCAGATGGGAAAAAAGACTCAAATCTAAGAATGGTCATCATGGCTTACTTTTTCATGACAAATATGAGAAATGACCTATCTAACATGATATTAACCATATAATAATAATAATTGCTTAATTTATTATTACTTAATAATAACAACTTGCTAATTAATAATAATAATTTATAATGGCTTGCTTTGTTATTATAATGATACTAATAATATGTGCAAGGAATGGTACTAAGTGTTTTGATGAATACGGATTAACCCATTTAATTCCTTACAAGAACCCTATAAACTATGTATAATTATTTTTATCTCTTTTTAGAGGTGAGGAAACTGAGATACTGAGAGGCTAAGAAATTGCCCAAAGGCACCCAGCTGGCAAGCAGTAGAGCTGGGATTCAAACCCAGGCCATCTGACTCCAGAATCCATGGTCTTAACTCCTACACATACTACCTCACACATCAAAGCTTTCAAACACTTTTAATGATGTAGTAACATATATCATAATTAGGGGAAATATCACTCTACAAAAGTGCATATATGGCATTACCCCAATTTTGCTAACAAAAATAATATAAATGAATACAAAAACTTAGAAGGAGATGAATATGCAAACGTCAAAGTAATTATCCTTGCCTGGTAAAAAAAAGTTCTAATTTTCATTTCTTTCTTTATACTTGCATGTGTTTATAAAGT
The DNA here is from genome assembly GCA_004024845.1 of Tonatia bakeri. Classification (NCBI taxonomy): domain Eukaryota; kingdom Metazoa; phylum Chordata; class Mammalia; order Chiroptera; family Phyllostomidae; genus Tonatia; species Tonatia bakeri. The sequence goes on from PVIA01005248.1 coordinate 100,622, forward strand.
TCTAAAGAAGATGTGTGTTACTTTTATCATCAGAGAAGAATATAAGTCATTTTTAAGAGCAATAAAAATATTGGTATATGATTAGAATAATTTACATCCTCTTGCCTTGTTCTAATTGCAAAGGGCCTTAACTATGTTTACAGCAATACGAGAGCTGCAGCTACGTCTACAAAGCTGCCACAGTTCCAGAATTCCTTCCCCATTGATTTATCTGAAATGTTGCTTTTAACACATTCTTCACAGTGATGCTGCGGACATCCTTCAAGGTCGCTCCCTGTAAGCATTGCTGAAACAGACAAAACCCCTCAGTCTTAACACTTCAGATTCTACCAATTGAGAGAGAGAAATATTCATAAAAATGATTCCTTTCTTCATTTCTCTTTCCCTTTCTTTTCTTCCCTCCCTACCTCCTCCCCCTCCCTCCCTCCCTCCCTCCCTCCCTCCCTTCCTTCCTTCCTTCCTTCCTTCCTTCCTTCCTTCCTTCCTTCCTTCCTTCCTTCTGCAAGGACATTAAAACACTCCTGTTTATAGCCACTGCTATGCTTCTTTCAACCATAACCTATTACCATGATTTTTAAAAAATCCTCTCAATTTGTTCCACAGAATTCAGATATAGCTTGGGCTTCTAAACCAATTTTAAAATCTTATTGTGTAGAACTCACTTTTCTTTCAAGGCCCAGACTACTAAAGACAGAAGATACATCACACACACACATGCACACACAAAGTACCTCCCTGTAAAAAAAAAAAAAGAAAGAAAGAAAACACTTTTACATATATTATCTCATTTTAGCCACACAAAATATCCTTGAGGTAATAAAGATGCAAATCTTTGGGCCACTAGAAAGCTGTCAAAATAAAGTTAAATTATGACTTATAAAAAAACTGAAGTATTAGAGCTATTCACATACCACAGAGTTTCAAAGGCTAAAAGCTGACCACGAGTAATAAAAAGCAATGCACAAGTAAACGAATGCAGGAATTATGGTTAGGGCAGATTTCTATTTGAGGTCTGGCTAAAAGATCAGCAATAAAGCACTGGAAATGCTAGATTGATCTTCTCATCCTACCAAGAAGATTTTTTAAATACATCCTGAATACAAATTATTTATTTTTCTAGGAACTCTTTTTGTCCTTGTCCTTGTCAAACCTCACCTCCCTTAAAAACCATCCTCTACCCTAGATCACTGAGCAGAGGTTTTTAATCCATCAGGCAGCTAAACACAGGAGTGGGCAGGCCTCTGGGGCCCTGGTAGGACTATACTACCAAGGGAGAGTACGAGTGTCAGTAACAAAGTCAGTTCATGGCCTTCAGTTTGCCCAGAAGCAAACAGAAATAACAGGGCTAATTTTAACTTCACACCTGATTGGGAATGCAGACAGTGCCTGAAAGTTACTCTCCCCCCCGACATCTAAAAAGAAAGAACTAGCTAGGCAAATCAATTAGGGAAATAGGACAAGATAGAATTTGATTCCAATCAAGCACAGATCTAATCCAGCCACTTCCTCCTTTCCAGTTGCGATGGTTTCCTTATTCCGTGGGAAACTAAATCCAAACCATCACACCTCTCCTGAAAGAACCACCCCGATCTGACCTTTGCTTCTTTCCTAAATCAATAGGCCTACCCTTAGTGTAGCTCATACACAATTCACAGAATACATCCTGCCCCGTCTTGCCTTTGAGCCTTTGCTCATGGTGCCTTCTTCCCTCCACTTCCACAAGCTGAATTTAACAAAAGTAATTGTGATCATTAATTGAGCTTCTACTTAGTGCCAGACAGTGTTCTAAATACTTAACACTTATCACCTCACAGGAATCTCACATCAACCTTATATTGTTCCTCATTACAATCCCTATCACAAAGAAAAGCAAAGCATATAGTTGAAAATTACGCCTTTAAGAACTAGTTTTTTTTTATTTTGTTGTATATTAATTTAATCATTCTTTATATCTGTGATTTATTGTTTGTGCCTATTGTAGGTCATTACATGACCTGTGTAGTGTGACAGCTACTTGTTCAGTGGGCTCTGGAATGTAGAGAAGGGTGTCTCTAAGTGGGGCCCCAAAGTGGGGCCCCTGAGGCCTCCTCAAGTGTTCTGTGAGGTTAAAACTATTTTCATAATACTCCTAGGACCTTATTTGCCTCCGTGGCGTGCATTAGCACACACAAACAAAATGATTGCAGAAGCAGGTGTTAGAAAACTGCTATCTTCTGTTAAACCAAGAATTAAAGATATTTTTAGAACATAAAACAATGCCATTTTTCTCACTAATTTTTTCATTTGCTTTGGAATTGATTTTTATAAAATGTTTGTGTTTATATATAAGGCATTTATTTTAAAATAAATAGCAAATACAAATTAAAAATTTTCAAACAATTTCTTTTTTAATTTTTTATTTTTTATTTTAATCATTGTTCAAGTACAGTTTTCTCCCCTTAACTCCCATTCCATCCCACCCACCCTTCCCTCCCCACTTTCCTCCCATTACCACCCTCCCCCTAATTTTTGTCCATGTGTCCTTTAACTTTGTTCCTGTAAAACAAACAATTTCTAATATGGCAAATATAGATCAGTATAACCCACATAAACAAAAGCTCACAAGTCCCCAGTTGCACAATATTTTCACTGAAATATCATTTCCATTGAGAGTCACAGATTGCCTTTCCCTAATATTGCTTAAAGGAGTATTTTTCACCCAAATATTTCAATAAGATGTACTGTTTAAAACTCTGTGATAAAGTTCAAGTAACCAGGTTGACATAGCAGCAAAGTGGCTCCCGGTAACACCAACCTCCCGTTCAAATTGGCGCCTCAGCAAAATTACAGATTAGTGCACACGGTGACCCTTCCATCCAAGAAACTTAGATGCCCTTGCTTCTCCTGTTAGTACAGAGAACAAAGCCATCATCCTGACTCTTTTCTGTACCCTCACACGGTGCTTAGTCCTACACCTTATACACACCAAGTGCCGAATCAATTTTTATTAACTATGTTGAGTAGGAAGACAAATTATCTTGAATATCCTATCTTCTAAACTGTCTTTAAAATGTACATTTCCTAATAATAACATGCTAGTTACAATTTTCATTCCTCCTCATTTAAACAGTTTCACCATTTGTATGTTTTGGTTATAAGTTTAAAAGTAATACAGTTCTACTTCATTTATTTAAAACAGTATAATTCAGACATCATGATAATTATATACTGGATTTGCCCAGAATTGTAATAATTAGTAAACTATATTAAAATAACCAAGAATACTATAGAGCTGGTATTATACAAAGCCCTGCAATGCCCTTAAAAGGGATAAATTATTCTTTTGAGGTAGGTGAGTAAACATTAGGTGCTCCATACCTGAAAGGCAGCTGAGATAAATATTAAAAATTAGAAACTTTACCTGAAGATCCTGAGTTGTCTAAATAGGTCTGCAAACATTCTAAAATACTTGCTTCTGATCCAGCCAGAATCCCCATGAAACCAGCCCAGATGATGCGAGCTGGTTCTTCTTAGCCTGACACTGAAGAATAAAACTAAATGGCATTCTAGGAAAAAAGGGAAGAGGAAGGTCCTAATAATACAATAAGGATACTGAACTTGACCATTTTAAATGTGGTTATTTTCACCAACAACCTTGTACATCTTTGGTTATTATCAAGCAACATGGAACTAAGACCATTTCCTACATTAAGTTTTACATGGACCAATTAAAGGGATACACTGTGAACTAATAATCAAACCCAGATTTCTCTAAGCAACTCCACTACTTTGATTATTGTGTTGTTTCCTATATGTCTAAGGGCAAGATTTGTTTTTCTAATTTTTAAGATTTTAGATTTAATTCCTGCTATTCCTTATGTTATGAATTTGTCTGAAGTCCCAATTTACATCCCGCTTCCTTCCTGAAATCTTGAGTGACTATGTTCTTGGTATATTCACATGATTTCTTCTGGTTTAAATGCTAGGAGGGTCTTTTATGTTCACCCACCATAACTTCTTCATTTTACAGTGAGGACAACAAGGTCACAAGGGTGACTTGCCCAAGGTTTCACAACAAGAAACAAACGGGCCCAAACCAGACTTACGGTCCCGGATTCCAGGCAATTTACCATCAAAACCACAACACTGCCTCTTAATTCTCTTCTCATGTTTTATTAACACTTTCATGACTATGTGTTTTATTTCTCCTCAAAAATTGTAATCTCTTCAAGAGCAAGGACCACAGCCTCAATGTAGCAAAGCCCTGAGCTCAGGATCTTAATAAATATCTTGGTTTAAATTAAATCAGAAAAATACTTTTTAACCTATGCATGACTACATTCACGGCAGCATTATGTACAATAGCCAAGGGCTGGAAACAGGTAAGTGTCGACCACTAAATGACTGGATCAAAAAATCATGGTACATTTACACAACAGATACTACACAACAGAAAGAAAGAGGAGCTCCTACCCTTGGCGACAGCATGGATGGGACCGGAGACTATTATTCCAAGTGAAATAAGCCAGGCAGTGAAAGACAAATACCATATGATCACATGTATAACAGGAACTTAATGAACAAAACAAATGAGCAAAATAGAACCAGAGGCATGGAAACATGGAACAGACTGATAGAGGCTTGAGGGGAGGGGAGAGGGGATTAAGGGAGTAAGACAGTGGTATATCCTAGCAATGACTAAGTAAACTGAAAGCCAAGGAAGAATAGAGAACACAGAACACTATTTTGCATAGTGTTAAATTTAAATTAGTGAATTTCCTTGCTTTTTTGACTAAAGTGAAGGGAAGGAGGGTGTCATCATTTTTAAAACATAATTTGAGTCCTTACTTTTTTTTTGAAAAAATACAGAACACACAAACTATTTTCATTATGGAATATTCATGTCTTCCATAAAAGCATTCTTAGAATAAAGATCCCTTACTGTGCAGAGTTCAGAGAAATTTATCGCGGTTTTGATATATGTTACAGCATGGATGAACCTTAAAGACATTATGCTAAGTGAAATAAGCCAGACACAAAAGGACAATTATCATACGATTTCACTTATATGAGGTCCCTAGAATAGTGAAATACATAGATACAGGAAGTAGAACAGTAGTTACCAGGGTCTAGGGAGAGGAGGGGACGGGGATTTGTTCAACAGGGACAGAATTTTAGTCTGCCATGTTTCAAAAGTTCTGGAGTCAAATAGTGATGATGGTTGCACAATAATGGGAATGTATATAATGCTATCGACCTATACACTTAAAATGACAAAAATGGTAAATTTTTTTAAACAACTAAGTTTTTAAAATATTTTATTATTGAGTTTCAGAGAGCAGAAAGGAGGGAGAAAGGGAGAGAAACATCATTGTGTGGTTGTCTCTCGTGTGCCTCCTACTGGGGACCTGGTTCACAACCCAGGTATGTGCCCTGACCAGGAATTGAACCGACGACCCTTTGGTTTGCAGGCTGGCACCCAGCCCAAGGGGTCACAGCAGCCAGGGCAAATTTTTTAAATATATATATATTTTGCCACAATAAAAAATTAAATGATTGCACGTGTAAGGATGAAAATCAAGGGCATAAAGTGTGTATTGAATATTTTAGCAATTTGGAAGCAACCTTTCTGTTTCACTCCATTGTTCATCATCGTGTAGACACAGGCTCTGAGGGTATGTTATTGATGAGCATAACAGACTCCCTAGCAGGTTTTTGTAAGGGCTTTTCCACAATGAATTATTTTAATTGTGAAGACACTATACAAATGTTATATGTTTAACTAATGATTACATGGCTTCCTTAGATCTTAAATCCCACTTTACAGAACAGAAACTGGACCTCAGGAACTTAGTTGCTCAAGTCTTTTTCTATACTTGGAAGTTCTTACTGCCTTTGGACTGTCAGGTTTTACTGTAATCTTCCACAATTCATTTGCAGTCATACATTTTTATCTGGACTTCTTTCTTGTGGGATGAAACACCAGCAAAACTATGGATTCTGAAGTATGTTCAACATTAAATACAGTGTGTTTTTCTACATGTAAAAACACTGGCCTCATAATAGATTTTACCTTAGCAATTGAGGAAATATTTCCTAATTGAATAGTCTCTCAAATGGAACAAAAGGTTGTAGGGTTCAATTTTCCTGGAAACTAAAGAAATTGCTCAATTTTTACAAGAATTCCCAAAACAATTTTGCTAATTAATATACATTAACCCTTTTTAATTATGAAAGTATCTACTGACATCTATTTAAAATAATGGTAGTAAATGCTATTTTAGTTCTAGTCATTGTTATTAACAAAATCACAATGGATGCAAGTCTCTTTTTAAAATACAATAACAACAATAATAATTAGAATGGTGATGGAACAGTCTCTTCACTTCTACAGAATACCGTAATTGGAAAAGCACCCAAGACCTTATTAATATACAATTATGTCTCCCCTTTAGGGTCTCAATTAATAAAAAAAATATAAAACAGAGATGAGGTGAATAAATTTTTGTTATGACCTTTGTGGTTTATACTGTTCTAAGCAAATAAAAGATAACAATAACAATAACGAACTTTAAATGGGACTGAGGAAATACATTCTCTCACACACATGCACACACAGTGTCTTAGACATTGTGAGAGGTCCTACAACTCTCTCAGAGTACTCTATTTTAGGAGCCAAGTATAACTGAAGAGCCCTTCTGGGTGGGGTTGAGGCCATAATTAAAAACTTAGTCTGCACTAAGTGACAGTTTCACCTAGTGGTTGGTACATGTGCTCTCAGGCCAGGTTAAATTTAATTCTTGTCTCTTCTATTTGCTATCGGTGTGACCTCAGAAAAGTTAATCTTCTGTGCCCTAGTTTGTAAAATGTGTGAAAGATGGTTCCTACCTAATATGTTTATTAAAGAGGAATGATTTACTTAATACATATTAGGCATTTAGAACTGTATCTGGTACATGGTGAGCAAGCACCAAGTAGTTTATCATTATTGTTATTATTATTTATTATTATTATTATTATTATTATTATTATTATTTTACACAGATTGCAAATGTCTACACATCCTTATGAACTAGGATCTGTACTCAAGTTGGGGAACCCCTATAAATTCCTTTGATGAAACATTTTAGAAATATGTTCAATTTGTATTGAGTAGAATGATATTGTTATCTTTATGCACAGCTAATAGTAAGAAAACTTGATTTTAAGAGCTAGGATTTTAATTTGATATATCTTTGGGGGCCAATGCATGAAACTAACTTTCAGGAGATCTTATGTAGTATTTCTCTCTGGAAATATTAGGAAAGAAACAACTAACTCCCTTTTCGGGGTGAATTAAATATTCACCTGCTCAAAGGCAGGCAATTAAACGGGTGAATCTTCTGAGGCTCCTTGCAGCCCTATCGTTCCTTTTTCACACAGGTATTAGTGATCAGGCTCTCAAGAGGGATGGGTCCCTGTTTGAGGCCTCATGAAAGCTTTACTTCAGTTTGCCTTCCCTCTAGCTAGCATGATTTTTCAGGAAATGGATAGCATTTCAATGTTGGAAATAACTGATGGTTTCCAGGGCTTCTTGAGTTTAATACAGTCTTGCTGTGTTGGGCCTCAGCCTCCTGTAGCTGGATGACAGTGTGCAGGAGACCACTATGTGATTGATGTTAACTGGCGTACAGTAAGGAGTCCCTGATATGGCAGTAGATTCTATGAGTGCTAATGGGTCCCTCTCCCAGACTGTTGGTACAGAAGGGAGGAGTCCGACCTCTCCATTGACCCTCTACTGTGTCACAACAGGGAGGGTCAAAGAGCCAGTCTACTCACTTGTGTCCTCCTCTGTTAAATATCCAGGATGCTATTTGGTTTGATAGTAAATCAAGGGAAAGCACTTGAACAAGTAGTTCTTCCAACCCAGGCCAGCTCTTTGTTAGTCTGACCTAGCTCACTCACATTTGGTGTTAAGAATGGGTTTCATGTGATGCCAACCAGATACGTTTATGACAGTCTGTTTGGGTTCAGAAAGTAACATATATTTCAGTCCCTGTCTTCCCTTTCACACCATTTCAGTAATATCTGAACAATATCAATAAGATGATAGCTAGCAAAAGCAAGCTATCATGCTTCTGTGATCCAGGCTCCTGTTGTGATGTTTAGGAAGCCTTCTTTTCCTCCAGTAACTCAAAAATTAAGAAAATGCAAACTCAGTTATCAGAAACCATTCTCCTCTTTTACTTATTTTTAAGTATTTGTATTGATTATGCTATTACAGTTTTCCCAATTTTTCCCTTTTATGCCCCTCCACCCTGCCCCCCAAACCCTCTCATATTCTCCCCCCACCTTAGTTCATGTCCATGGGTTGTGCATACAAGTTCTTGGAGTCCTCTGTTTCCTATACCATTTTTTTCCTATACCATCTATTTTATGCCTACTAATTATGCTTCTTCTATTCTCCTCTTTTAATTTGAGAACCTTTCTAATTCTAAAACTGTTTTCCCCATCTAGCCTCCCAGCCCACAACCCCTAATAAGCAGGAACAATTTACTAAATCCCATAAAGGACATAGTATCCAACTATGACCTACCAGATTCACAATCTACACTGCAGCTGCCTGCAAGAGCTAGAAGCTGTCACCTAAGATTTTTCTGTATTTGGAGGTGATCTAATGAAAAAACTCTTCCCATCAAGATTGTTAGTCTGGGCCAGTAAGACCTCCTCCAGAATATTCATTCAGGCATGACATTTTACCATTCCAATGGTAGTACTAAGGGAATACAGTATAGAAAAAACATCAGTCCTAAAAATGCCACAAATTCCAAGAGAATCAGAGTGCCTGCCTCTTTACCACCCCAACTATCACTGCCTATGACAGCCTGGAGCCTGTTCTTGGTCATGCCTTAGACCATTAATCTCCCATTGTCCCTGAAATTAACCTGTGAAAGGGGCATTACACTCACAATACACAGGGCAGATCTGAATTAAATCTCTATTGAGACCCAAGTGGAAAATTCTGAAACCCCTCATCTCCCCTCATCTCTTTCCTCCTTTCTAAATTGTTCTTGCCAGAACAATAGCAAAAAGTGCTTTTCTTGGTGTTATTTCATGTTGTCTCTTGTTCTTCTCCCTCCTCCCCCTTCCCACCAAGACTAAAACACTAGGGATCTCTGGCCTCAGGGTGCTAGGCCGTTTACCTTAGAGACTGTTTCTTTGCAAGGCAATGAAGTGGCAAAGGGCATGCCTTTGCTGCTTACCTTGGCAACCATGAACTGTGAATGCTGTTCTCATGAATGCAAGTCATTCACTACCATCTGGACATGCCCACAGGTATAAACATTTTTTCATGAAAGAACCAGAGAATACACATTGCATCAATAAATCTCTTGAATGACAAGCAAAGCCTGCTCACAGGTTGGAACAGCGATATCACATTAAAATTGACAAAAGTCTCTAATGGCATTGTTTCTAATTGCTTCTAGACAAGGTCAAATTAACTGTTCATGTTATACGTCCTTCGGCCTTATCAGGCAAACAGTATGAGTCAGGATAGAGGAAGGTAAGAAGAAGGAGGTAGAAAGAGACTGTCATTGTAAACGTGGACAACCACTAAGTTTGACCCAAGAATAAATAAAGAATCTGGAGTGGCTATTCATTTCTCACCAGCATTTCTGTAGATGGAAACCCAAGAGCAGGGAGTTTTTCCCTTGGCTTGGTGAAATAAGACAGGCACTTACCCCATTCAAAAGCATTTTTATATTCCTCATAAACAAACATTACAGATGAAATTCCTGACATATTTATAAGAGCATAGACTGTACTTGATTGAAGATGAAGAAGGAGGAGGTAAAAGGACTCTGCTAACGTTTTCCTGCAAACAAAGTCGCTCTGAAACTTGGAATTCAGTCCTGTCCAGCTTTAATTCTTCTGTGTGTCTACTTTTTCACTGAAACATTGTTATATTTTGGTGTGAAATTTTTGTAATGATTTACAAGTTTCTTAGGTTTCTTTCACATATCTCTATCATGCTCATTCACGTACATACACCAAAAGTAAAAAATATATATATAATTCCAGCCACATTCAAGTTTATATAAACAATGTACCAAGACTTCCCATAGAAACGGATGAAGGGAGAAAAATCTTAGGCAAAAAAATAGCTGGCAATATTCCTAATATGACAAAAATAGGGCAACAGGAAGAAAGCTCAAGGAACTGGTGGGCAAGGGACAAGCATATGTCGGGGTTTTCCTAATCTTCCCACTTGTGAAAAAGCAAAGTCTTCTAAAAATCCTTACAAACTGATTAAAGGACCAGGGAGTTGGCCAGGTAAGTTCCTACAAAAATCACATCACTCTTAATACCCCTGCCACAACCACTGATTAATCTGGTCTGGTCTCAAACATGACTTGGGATGGAACTGGGGCATTTGTAACAATATATCCTCTTGCCATAACAAGAAGTGATATGTTTTCCTTCCTTTGTGATAAAGTGTTCCAGTTTGGTAAGAATCTTTGTTTACCAGACTTAAAAATGTTGATTTTCAAGCTGTTCAACTGACCTTGGGCTTTTTCTCTCTCTTCCCTCTCTGCCTTTTGCCTTTAAAAGTTCAGGGTGTCTTAAACAGTAACTGTTACATTCTGTCTAGCAAGCATGAACTGTGGACAGTGATCTAACCTCTTGGAAAAAAACATGGAGTTCACCCAAAAACTGAGAGAGACATTCTCTTGCCCCAGCCGCCAGCTCATGAGTTTCAAAGCTCTGGGACAGACCTCATGAACAGCTTGAGGCTCTAGCATGTAAGCTGGCAGTGCCAACTCAAACACAGAGAGCACTTCAGCAGGTATAAACAGCAACCACACACCAGGCCAGGTCCCAGAAGGCAGGCGCTGAGGGGGTAAAAACCAGGCCGCGGGGCCCTGCCTGCGTCACTCTGCGTCAGGCCTCCCCTGTGTCTGGGGCACATGGAGAAAGAAAGCCTTCCCAATTGGACTGTAGCTTGAATCAATCAGAAGTCTCAGGTTAAGTGAATATAGAAATAGTTTTCCTCTTGGACAGAGAAAGGTCTTGCTTGCTTACACACACACACACACACACACACAAGCATTTACAGTATCTCTGCAGCAGTCACTCACCTATAATCATTTTGATTTGCTTGAGAGAAGTAAAACTGGCCTTTGAATAGATATGTAAGAAATAAAGCCATTTCTTTTTCCTCTGGGGATTCTGCTCACTTGCCTTAGAGTACTCTCGGTGTCCACACTTGAAGAGCCCACCACACGCTTTCAGACACACTTGACTTTCAGTATAGTATTAACACCTACGGCTGGCTTCAGGCTTTCAACACAGACACAGCCACTAACCTCAGTGATGCCAGATCAGTATGTATGGCTATGCTGAATGCCACCATCCCTCATAGAGAAGGCCATTGAGCTTTTCAGACATAAAAACACTGAACTTCCCTTGGAGTATCCCTTTTGTCCACTGAATTTTTCAAGCTACACTATCAACCATTATAGGTGTTACTCATTTACACAATTGTCTAACATAAGATGTGAGAACACTCTATTCCCCTAGGAGAGTTTATTAGTTAATTATCTTTTTATATAGGCAGCTGCTTTTTAAGTTCATATTTCTTTATACTTTTACCCTATTTTGTATTTAACTGCAGTTTACCCAATAAACTTTATTTTTATTTTTTTAAGATTTTATTTATTTATTTTTAGAGAGGGAAGGGAGGGGGAGAGAGAGAGAGAAAAACATCAATGTGCAGTTGCTGGGGGCCATGGCCTGCAACCTAGGCATGTGCCCTGACTGGGAATCGAACCTGCAATGCCTGGTTCGCAGCCCGCGCTCAATCCACTGAGCTACACCCGCCAGGGCCAATAAACTTTATTTTGATCACTGTCAAATTGTTGTTTTTCACTTATTCACTCACTCAACTAGCATTGGTTGCTATTACAAATATGATAATTTATAACTCCATCATAAAGGTATATACAATCTCTTTGGAAAAACAGACTTCAAAATCATACATTATAGTTTGCCATTCAAAATCCCTAAACCACTCAATTATTCTCATTAGCTGCCATAAATTATCTGGGGATACATATGTCCGAATGCTCCAGTGGATTTTCTGGGGGTACACGTCACAGAAACCATGGTCTGTGCCTCGAAGGGACTCACAATCTGTCTGGGTAAACTAAGAAGTGTTTCACTTGTCTAATTGCTTTACATCTGGAAACTGAGACATATAAAATGAGTCTCTCTCTCTCTAAAATCCACAGAATTACACTATCATAGAACGTTACAGCTCACAACAATTCAGCACATGTGTGGTATTTGCCAGTCAAGTTAATAGGATGTAGCCTGCTAAAAAATAGGATGTGGCCTGCTCAAATATGAAAACCTATGTAGGGGCATTCAGTTCATTTTGTTTATTTGTTCTGTCTGAAGCTAAGCAGAAGAAACAAACCACTGTCCAAGTGGGGACCAGCCTCTGCTTCTAAGTTATTAAAGTCAGAACATGTATAAAGTACTATGTAAAAGGTTCTCTGGAATTCAGCTGTAACTTGACCCTAACATCACTAATAAACCTTCATAATGAAGTGACCCTTTATATCGGTTTTGAACGGTCCTGAATGGCTTCTCAAAGCTGGACAAAGCCACTTGGCCCTTAAAACAAAAGGTTTAGTGTAATGAAAATTTTTCTTATTTATGGATATACAGAGTTAATTAACTTTATAAAACTTGGCAAGAAAGATATTTTTCTTTTGATTTATTTGTAAGTTAAAATGTCAAACTTAATAGGATCACTCATCTTTTGTATTATTAATTTAGTTTCAGTGTGGATCCAGCCTTAAAGGTCACATAAGTGTCAATTAGTGAAATTAAATATGCTAACATGAACTATTGAGGTCCATCTGAGTCCAGCCATTGTTAATATAACGAAAATGGCTTGTGAGACATCAATGTAACCTGGCAGCCAAGGAGAGTGGACTGGAATGAGCATGCATGAACAATGACAACTTCACTGTACTAGTCAGTGGGGGCAGTAGACGCCACTGAGTGAGCATGTGTACTGTGTGGCTGTCACATTCAAAATAACTGAGTGAGTAGAACAATGAATGTGCATCAGATTTCACCTTATGCTTGAACATTCCTGCATGGAAACTGTTCAGATGACTCAGAAGACTTTTGGAGATGATGCAGTAAGTGCAGCGCAAATAAAATTGTGGCACAAATGCTTCAAAGATGGTTGAGAATCTGTTGAAAGTGATCCACATTCTGGAAGGCCTGTAACAAGCAGAACACCTGATAATGTTAAATGCATATAGGCTGCAATCCACAAAGATCAGCAACTGGCAGTGCGAGAACTAGAAGCTGATCTGGGGATTCCAAAAACTACTGTGACCAAGATTTGGAGTCAGGATCTTGGCATGAAACGTATTGTGGCAAAATTCATTCTGCACCTTCTGCTACCAGAGCAGAAGGAACGGCATGCTGCAGTCGCTAATGACTTGATTCAAACCCCTTCCAACAAATCAGATTTCGTCAAGAAGGTCATAACTGGAGATGAATGGTGATCTATGGCTATGATACTGAAATGAAGGCCCAGCTGTCCCAATGGAAGTCGTCTCATTCTCCATGCCTGAAGAAGGTGCAACAAAGTCACAGCAAGATCAAGACCATGTTAACTGTTTTTTGAGTGGGAAGGTGTTGTCCATCACGAGTACACCCCTCCAGACCAAACAATTAATAAGGGCTACTACCTCCATGTTCTTCAGTGGTTGAAACATGCAATACAATGAAAACCACCACAGCTCCGGGCAACTAGTGATTGGCAGCTTCATCACAACAATGCGCCTGCTCATGAATCGAGTCTCGTACAGAGGTTTTTGGCAAAAGATCAAATCACCCGAGGTGACTCAGCCCCATACAGCCCAGATTTCGCACCCTGAGACTTCTGGCTTTTCCCAAAACTAAAATCACTTCTGAAAGGGAAGAGATTTCAGACTGTAGATGAGATTCAGGAAAATACAACAGGACAGCTGTTGGTGATTCCAACAAAGGATCTCGCAGAGAGTTTTGAACAGTGGAAGAGATGCTAAGAGAGTTGTGTGAGATCACAAGGTGCCTACTTTGAAGGGGACTAAGACATCATTGTCCTATGTACAGTGTTTCTTCTGCCTTCTTCAATAAATGTTTCTATTTTTCATATTGTGTGGCTGGATACTTTTTGGACAGACCTCATACATTGTTACTAGATCATGTGGTCTCAACTAAGAGTGAGAGGATGGGGGAATACAATGGTTTCCTGCTATTTTTCTTCAGCATTCTCTGTTGTTCAAGTCCTCCGCAATCTGCACAGAAATCTAGATTTGCTGAGTTCAATCAACATCAGGCATTTGTGAGCCTGTTGACATATATCCTTTCTTTTATTGCTCACAACAATGCTAACTTTATGTGCAATGGTATCTTCCCATTTCAGATAAAGAAACAGACCCATAAAGTGTCATTCTCAATGCCGTACTGCTAGTAAGCAATGGAGCCAGGATTCCAACCTGGTTAGTCTAGGATCTGAAGTCTTTTGAGTAAATTGTGTTCAGTTCTTTACTCCAGACCCTGCTATGCTTATACATACTATGTCTGTGTTACAACATGTAAAATTTGTACTTGTGTACAGGATAAGAATTATTAGCAGCCAACAAAAATCACCACATTAAGAATAACATATTAAAGGTATTTCCATTAAAGACAGAAAAAAGATATATTATCAACATGATTATTTAACATTTTGCAGGGGATTCTGGCTAATGAAAAAAGACAGCAATGAAAGACAAGGCATCTTTGCAGACATGATAATACATCAAGAAAATTCATGAAAATCAAATAAAAATTTATTTCAGTAAGCTATTCAACAGTTAACAATTTTCCTTTTATACCAAAAATAACTGGTTACTGGAATAACTGGAAATTTTCCATTCATACTAGCAAAATAACTTAAATAATGAAAATAAGCTTAGCATCAATGGGGTAAAGCATTTATTTTAAAATAGAGTTATACTACATTAATGAATTACACAAAAATGGACCTAAATAAGTAGAGATACCATGCTCTTGGATAAAAGGTCTCACTATTATAAAGATGTGAATTATCTCCAAATTAATCTGTAAATGCAATGCATTCCCAATATGATTGAAAATGACAACCGACAAGTTGATTCTAAATTTCATGTAAATATGAAATGCATTTAAAAAGTGAACATTGCTTTTTAAAATAAAATATATCATTTTTAAAACCCATGGTAAATAAAATAATGGAATATTAGCATAGAAGCAGTCCAGTGGATCAGAACTGAATACATACAAATAGGGCCATGACTGAAAGATAAATTGTTAGGTAATGAAGAGGATATCTTTCAGTCCAATGAGAAAAGGATGGAGCTATCTACATAAAAAACATGGGGTGTGGGGAGGGTGGAGTGTAGCCTTCCTTAGCCCAATAAAAAAAATGATCAGATAATTCACAGACATGGTAATACAAATGGGGAAAAGGAATATATGTTATATAGTAGCCTCAGTACATGCACAGAAATAAATTTTGGATGTCAAAGAAATTTATTCAAAATATTTTAAAATATGAAATTAATAGAAAATAAAAATGTAAATCGGAACTGCCTTTCTCAGGGATAATTTTATAATAGTTTTAAAATTCAAATGTGCACATCCTTAAACCCAGCAATCTTAGAAAAGTGTGAACAAAAAAAGTATGTTTCAAGAATGTAATGGTAATTTTGTTGTGGTATTGAAAAATGGTAACGCCCTAAAGGCCCCTCAAAAGAAACATCGTTAGATGAATAAAGTATGTTCATATGATGGAATCCCCTGAAACAAGTCAAAAGAATAAGGGGTCATATCTATATGGACATAGACCTCAAAACAGAGATATTAAAGAAAAATACATGATACGTGTCATTCCAGTTTTTTAAAAAAGAAATTAAAAATAAGAACAAATCAGATGAATAGTATAAAGAAGTATATACATCTGTGAATAGGAAAAATACACACTGGTCTCTGCCTCTTTGTGCTGACACAAAGTTTCTAAATTCCTTGGAATTTCCTGGGTGATAGGAGTCTCTTTTGTTCTAAAGAGGGACCTCTTGGTGGACTCCTGGATGGCTTCCGGGTATCACCAGCAAGGCTACACCATGACTCCCATCCTCCAGAAGGGGACAGTGCCCACGTGATGAAGCCTCCATAAAAACCCCAAAAGTACAGGATTGGGACAGCTTCCAAGACAGTGAACACAGCCACACACACACTGGGAGGGTGGCACACCCCACCCCACGGTGACAGAAACTCCTAGACTTGGGGCTCTTCTGGACCTCACCCTGTATAGCTCTTCACCTGGCTGTTCATTTGTATCTTTTACTATCTCCTCTTTAATAAACCATTAACATAAGCAAATGTTCCCCTGAGTTCTGTAAGCCAGTCTAGCAAATCATTGACCCCAAAGAGGGAGTCCTGAGAATCCTAATTTATAGCTGGCCAGCCAGAAGCACTGGTAACAAGTACTTGAGACTGGAGTCTGAGGCAGAGAAAGGCAGTTTTGTGGGACCGAGCCCTGAACCTGTGGGTTCTGCGCTAAGTCTGGTCAGTGTCAGAATTAAACTGAATGTCAGGGTACCCAAACGGTGTCACAGAATTGCTTTGTGTGGGAACCGCCCCCCCAGTGTTAGGTGGTGAATAAGCAGTCTGTGAGTGGAGGAGAACACAGAGTTTTTTTCTAGACAACATCAAACTGGGAAAAGAAATGGAACATTGGGAAAGGGGAGTCAATATTACTCTTATTTAGCTCTTTTACAGAAGGTTGAATGTGAATTCTTCCAAAATTAACTAAAATCACAGTGCAATACCAAACAAAATCCCACTTGTTTTCTTTTTAGAACTTAAGAATTGATCATCTATGAAAAAATGCTGAAAATGTAGGTAAATACATTTTTGTAAAAGAGTAATGAGAGAAAACTTGTTTACTAGACCACTGAATTTAAAAGTTAAAATAATTAAGACAGTGTGGTATTGGTTCAGAAAAAGGCTGGTAAGTCAAATGAATAGAATAGAATCTGAAAATAGATCTATGCATATTAGTTGAGACCTTTTTCTTCTCAAGGAGCACTCTACTAATTTGCTTAAACAACACAAAAAATGCATTAAGGAACAGAAACTGTAAAAACCAATCTGTATGTACACATGGTCATATCAGCATTATTTACAACAGCCAGAAGGTGAATGCAGTCCCAGTGTTCATCACTGGATAAATGGTTAAATAAAATGTGATATATACATAAATTGGAGTATTACTCAGGCTTAAAAGGAAGGAAATTCTGACACATATTATAAAATAGATGAACTCCTAAGACATTATGGTAAGTGGAATGAACCAGACAGAGAAAGGCAAGTACTGTGTGATTCCTTTTATATGAGGTTCCTAGAGTGGTCCAATTCATACAGACAGCCAGTAAAATGGTGGCTACCTGGGGCTGGAGGGCGGGGAAGTAGGAGTAATCATCCAATGTGTAGGGAGTGTCGGTTTGGGAAGGTGAAAACGTGCTAGAGATGGTAGTAATGACTATACAACAATGTGAATATACTTAAAGCCATTAAGCTTAAAATGGTTAACATAGTACATTTTATTTATTATTCATTTACTGTTTGTTTATGTTTTGAGCCACTGCACTTAAAAATGGTGAAAGTAGCTGGAGTTCCGGCCAAGATGGAGGCATAGGCAGTCGCACTGTGCTTCCTCGCGCAACCAAGACTGAAAACAACAAAGATTGAGAAACAATTAACAACCAGAACAGAAGGAAATTAATTGAACAGAAGTCGGGCTCCAGTACATCCAGACCGGTAAGGAGCGGCGGAGTCGGGAGGCCTGCGAAGTGGGGTAGAGGGGTCCCGGCGGGAAGAGGTGCTGGCTGGCAGGCGCGGGCGCGCAGGGCTCAGGCGGCAGCGGATGGACCGGTGGCGGACGCTGGGCGTGGAAGCGGGGAGGTGACTAGCACACCCAGTGAGGGGCGCAGGGCAGCTGGCTGTCTGCAGCCACACGTTTGCGCACAAACTAAGTGAAAACGGGCAGCGCCACAGCATTTCAAAGCTTAAGAGCCCCGTCTGGGAACTGAGGCCGGGAGACTCTCCCAGCCTCACAGGAGACTTCTCGGGGAAGCCCACAGAGTCCGAGAAAGTACAACAGCCCACCGCCCGGGAGCCAGCACAGCAAGAGCCCAGTTTGCTTGTGGGAGGCAGTGGAGGGAACGGAAGTCCTAGAGAGAGCGGAGCAGGCGCCATTGTTCCCTCTCAGACCCCGCCCCCACATACAACGTCACAACCCAGCGACTGGGGTGCCCCGCCCCATGAACACGTAAGGCTCCGCAGCCCTTATGAAACAGCCGCATCCAAACCAAAGGAAAATTAAAAAGATGGCTCAAACATATTTGAAAGCCCCAGAACCAATTTTTTTAAGTGACCAAGAAATTGCCGAATTACCAGATGCACAGTTCAAAGCACTGTTGATCAGGAAGCTCACAGAATTGGTTGACTTTGGACATAAATTAGATGAAC